>JAUPFP010000023.1:92500-322500 GCA_036925085.1 Brachycybe producta
CGGAAGTAATGCATTTGCCTTGGGCTTCATTTTGTTGATTAATGTTACATGTACAATATATGCTTGCATATATATATATATATGTCTCTTTTTTTGCGCTTCGTTTGTTATCACATTCCTTCTTTTATACAGTATATACATTGTATAATATATGAAAAGATGGAAAGAGAGTGGAGTTGATGGAACTCCTCAATAGTGTTATCATTGATTGCCTACTTACAAGGGGAAAAGAAAGAACGCGTGAAAAAGCGAGAGAGAGAGTAGGCAGGATGGAAGGAGAGAGAGAGAGAGAGAGGAGGGAGAAAGTAAAGGGAACACGAAAGGGAGAGAAAACAGAAAGTGAGAGTGAGGGAAAGGAAGAGGGAGAGAGAAAGAGAGGCCGAGAGAGAGATAGTGAGAAAGAGAAAGACAGGAAGAGTGAGGGAAAGCGAAAGGGAGAGAGTGAGGGAAAGTGAGAGGGAGAGTAAGGAAGAGAGAGAGAGAGTGAATGAAAGTGAGAGGTAGAGTAAGAGAGACAGAGAGAGTGAGAAGAAAAGAAGAGGGAGATAGCAAGAAAGAGAGATAGAAAGAAAGTAAGAATTATACTGAGCGTGTGGAATTACTACTTATTTTATAATATTTGCTTCGTTCTTTTGCATTTGAGGTCTTTTTTCTTTAAATAATGATTGTCTTTTGATGTTGATGTGTTCAACATCTTTTTTTTCTTTTTTTCTTAAATCGGGTGGCGCTGATGAAACGCGTCCTATTTAAAGATGATTATCTCAGAAACTATAAAAGCTACACATTTTGAAATTTATTTCCATTAATTTTTTTAACGACATATCAAACTGAATATTTTTTAACAAAATATTGAAACATTGAATTTTGAAAAATGTCGTTTAAAAATATCTGTTCTAATACCTTGTACACGCATGACTTCAAATTAAATGTGTTTAGGTGAATTATACGGAATCCAGTTAAAGACATGAACCAAATAAAAATTGACTTTATTATTTTAAATTGAAATTTACTAAATTAATATTTTTTCAATAGTTTATAAATTATATTTAAGTATTAACTGAATATTTTCAGATTATTAACTGAATAAATTGAATTCGACATATTGTTTGTTTGCCCTTCACGGGGCTCTGTAGAACACGTTTATTATTTAAATTCATTTAAATTATCAGGTGTATACTAGGTATAAGGCCTAATAATTTATCTGCACCTAAAAAGTTAAATGCATTTAAAATAATTAAACATGAAATATGTTAAATTCAATTTATTCAGTTTATAATTTATATTGAGTTAAACATTATTTTTAATTTGTATTCCAAATATTAATTTAATATTTCAAGTTGTTCAAATATTGAGTAATAATTTAAATTTTATTTGGTTCATCAACTGTTCAACGAAACAAATTTAACTTGAATACACTTAGCTTAAGTGTAGTTAAGGTATAAGCAAATTAGAGACAACTTTTGTTATTTGAATTGCTAACCTATACTTACTACGAACATACTAGAACATACACACCGTAAAATAAGGAAATTTATGTGCCCTCTACTGAGCATTAATAGAAACAATGCACACACACACACACACACACACACACACACACACAACCAAATTACCATCCATATTCTTCATGCTAATGTACTTTGTTTAATTCATTTTTCAATAAATTTCTTGTTCACTTTTGGCGGAAATTTTCTGAACGGAATTCTGCGTGTGTTCCAGGCTTTTTTTTCATTTTATGTTGGTATTAAAAAATTACCATTAAAGTTTTTTTTAAATATTAAACATGAAAATCTCATTAAGTAATTCAGTTAGGGCTTTGGCACACAGGTGACTTTTAACTGTGTGCGAAGGTTAGCATCTTTTTTTATAGAAATCACATTGCCGCGACCTTCGACTTCATTTTGTTACCTAAAGTCTTTTAATAATTGTCTTTATGTCAAGGCCCCTTATACCTTGTACACACATACACAGTTAAATGCATTTAACTATTAAACACGTTCTACAGAGCCCTGTGAAAGGCAAATGGACAATATGTCGAATTCAATTTATTCATGTTATAATCTGAAAATATTGAGTTAATACTTAAATATAATCAGATAAACTATTGACAAAATATTGATTTAGTATTTCAATTTAAAATATTAATAATAAAAGCCAATTTTTATTTGGTGTTCATGTCCTTAACTGGATTCCGTATAATTCACCAAAACACATTTAATTTGAATTCATTTAACTCATGTGTGTACAAGGTATAAGACTTCTAGTTTCTAAAACACTTTCAATTTATTTCTAATGTTACTTCTAAAACATAGGATAATTACGTTTCTATGTATGATTTTAAAGGGAACAACTTAGCCTTAAGTGTTTATTTTGCATTTCAACGTAAACACATAAAAAAGGAGGAGGGGGGGGGGGAAATGTCAAGAAGTTATGAAATCGATAACGATTTTTAGCTAAAAAAGAAATCATTTAATGTTCCTCACATACTGAATGCGCGCCCCATTAAATATAATATCAATTAACTTCTGAAGCATTATACAATAATCGTCAAAAAAAGTTTTTATTTATAAAAAAAAACACATTATTCTTAAATTTATATTCTTTAATGAAATGAAATGAAATCTTTGCATTATCTGATTTCACTCCAGAGGCAATTTACAATTAAGTTTTTTTGTAGTTGTCATAGAAATAAATGTCGTCTCTTTTTCTCTCTCTTTCTTTATACACTTAGATTCTTAATTAAAAATAACAAATAAGGGCCATTCGGAACATCGTCATTATCAAAGACAACTGAAATGTTCAAAATGGTCCCTAAATACCCCCCCCCCCCATCCACTTCGTTGATGATGATGATGATACATTTGAGTCACTAGTTGTGATCTCAAGACAGCATTTAAATTAAATATAATATATATCGAATGAGGTGCCATTAAAACGTCTCCCCCACCCCCCGTTTTAAGTTAAATATATTCGAAACAAAAAGGTTTGTAGAACACACACATAGATCGCTTTTTGATGGTCGATTTCGACTGCAAAATAAAGTCGGATTGACGCCGCCAAAACCGACCACTTTGAATTTTTCATTGCAACCACAGCTCCAACCAAGCTGCAACTTCATTTTGCAGTCGAAATCGACCACCAAAATTAATAATTGTGTCAGGACACCCTAAATCACATGTAATTGAAAATTAATAAGAATATACCAACTTTTTTTA
Source organism: Brachycybe producta (assembly GCA_036925085.1). Lineage (NCBI taxonomy): Eukaryota > Metazoa > Arthropoda > Diplopoda > Playtdesmida > Andrognathidae > Brachycybe > Brachycybe producta. The sequence continues at coordinate 95,716 of JAUPFP010000023.1, forward strand.
AACTTTTAACAAAGTTAATTAATTTTGAATATGACGTTTTGCAAAAATTAAATTTCATGAAGCCTAATTAATACCTTGTACATAAATGAGTTAAATGAATTCAAATTAAATGTGTTTAGGTGAATCATACGGAATCCAGTTAAGGACACATGGACCTAATAAAAAATTTACTTTAATTATTAATATCTTAAATTAAAATACTAAATCAATATTTTGTCAATAGTTTATAATTTATATTTAAGTATTAACTGAATATTTTGAGATTATTAACTGAATAAATTGAATTCGACATATTGTTTGTTTGCCCTTCACGGAGCTCTGTAGAACACGTTTATTATTTAAATGCATTTGAATTATCAGGTGTGTACTATATGTGTTAGTTACTCTTCTAGTTTCTAAAACAATTTCAATTTCTTCTTAATAGTACTTCTCAAAATAAATGCTGAATAACAAAAGTTCTAATCGATTGTTAGCTTTCGTTTGCATATTTTGTGCAATGGCTACTTATACAAAGCATATTCCGACTTGAAAGTCATGAAATGTCAGAGAAAATTGTAATTCTTGTAAAAAAAAAATCAGGTCTTTCTTTTAGCTTCAAAAAGCAGACGATTCTTCTTTTTTGACGTTTTTTTTCTATCTAACATAGAGTTGCTTTACCTTTGTTTAGCACGGTAGAACGGTTGAATGACGAAACAACTGAAATCGCAATGTTGCTTGTCATACGTCACTATGTGAAAATCGATTTTTTTTTTAAAAAAGGATTCATATTTATTATAATATTATTTTGTGTGTATTCAAAGATTTGGTACTGGTTTTATTTCCTCTTTTTTTAAACGGAAATATTGCCTTCTAACGCCGCCCCTTAAAAATGACAGCCAAGATACACTTAATAGATAGCTAGAATAAATAAGTGAGCCACTGGTTTATATGGGATAGAAAAAAATACACACTTGATCAATTTTCTGTAATAGTGTATACTTGTATTTATTCGTTGTATATTTGTATTTTTAATTTGTTTGTTAGGTTTTTTTTCTTGTGTTTGTGTATGACAGTTATTAGATTATATGTATATAAGGCCTACTTGTGTTTATTGGGGTGGAGTACATGTCGATTTTAAAAGAACTTTTAAAATTGACATGTACTCCACACCAATATACACAAGTAAGGCCCTATATTGAAGTTTTTTTGAAGAGAAAAGGGAAATAATATGAAACAACGCCCTATTTCCTTTTACGGTTTTTTTTTAAAGGTGGTGGTTGGTGAGGGGGGGAGGCGGAGGGAGTTGGATTTAGCAAATGAAAATTCTTTTGCTGCCTATTTTTTAAGCAGAAATTTTCTCATTTACTGTTCGTTTTTTCGGTGATACTATCATTGCTTTCAATCTCTTTTCTAGACTTTTCGTTCTCTTTTGCTTTTTTTTTTCTCTTCTGAACTTGCTTCCTCCTCTGTTTAATGAAATGCGTTTTGTGGTTGACAGGAGGACCACCTTTTTCTTCCCCTTTATCCATCCATCCCTTCTCTTTCCTTCTTTATTCATTCTACTTTTAAACCCCTTTTTTCCCTATCAATTTGCAGGGTGTTTGGAATAAATGTTGGACATTAACAATATTATAAATATTCCGGGTCAGGATAAAAAAAATGAACGGATGAACATTGGTGGTAACTCTAAAACCAGACACAGAATGCATATAGAATTGGATGAACACTATATTAATATGGGTGAACACACATTTTAAAGGGATGAACAGAGATAGAGAGAAATAAAAGGATGAACGTCCTTTAAAGAAATGAACATGGTTTTAAGGGGGGGGGTGAACATGGTTTTATAGAAGATGAACCATGTTCATCACCATAAAACCATGTTCATCTTTCTTAAACCCATGTTCATCCTTTTATCAATGTTCATACTTTTAAAATTTGTGTTCATCCAATTCTATGTGCATTCTGTGTCGAGTTTTAGAGTTAACCCCAATGTTCATCCCGTTCATTCGTTCGTCTTTTTATCCTGACCCAAATATTCCAGTTTTCATATAATGCGATTTTGTAATACTAATTTTAGAAATCTATTGTGTGAACAGCTGATCAAATATTAGGGTGGATTGATTTAAATCAATGATTTCGATTGATTTTTTTCTCTCATTAAAATCAACATGATTTAAATAAAAAAAAATTGGTAAAAATAAAAATTAAGTGATTTAAATCATTTTTTTTTTTCAGAATTTTTAGTATTTTTTTAAAGGAAGTTTTTTTCTCTTTTATAAAATGTGTTTATTATAATTTAATGTACTTGACCGACGAATACACAGATTGAACACCTCAAAAGGGTAATTTTGTTAAAATTTAAATGAATAAAATATGTTTTAAATAAAAATCAAATAAATTTGATTTTTTGGATTTTTTTTTTAAAGAAGTCATGATTTTGTATCCACCCTGCCAAATATGCTATAACTTAAAACAGCCAAAAGTCACTGAAGAATCGATTTTTATTAATCTCATCGAGTGATTCGATGCCGATTCCTATTGAATAGAATCGGTTCAATTTATACGATTAAATCAGAACTAAAAAATTGGTTTTCTGATTTATCGAATCGGAATAGGGCATCCTTAATCTGAAAACTTGAGTGTTTAGAATGTGGTCCAGAGATAGTTCTATAGAAATGTAAGTTATTTCACCGAAAAGTGATCTTTGTAGCAGCTTTTCCCCCTTCAGGTTGTCAGCGGTCTACCCAGCTTTTTAGAAGCACTTTTAAGGTGGTTTTTAAGGCTTCTCGAACTCTTGATATTATTCTGTCTTTCATATGCAAAATGAAGAGAAACTTGAACGTGCTTTATAGACTAGAAGGGTAGCTCAGTCCCTTAAGTGTATTTTCGTGTTGATATTTTTTAAAACACAGTAGAATATCGATTATCGGAACTAATGTCGGGCATGCATAGTTCCGATAATCAAAAGTTCACATAATCGAACTCCCATTAAGAAAAAGTGGGGAAAACTAAGAAAAAACCCATTGCAAAAAAAATTTGTTACTTTTATGAAAGTAGTATTTTCTTAAGAATAAGTAAAAAAAAAATTGGTTCCGATAATCGATACTTCCGATTGAAAATGAAACAACTTTGAGAAGAAGACGATGCTTAGCAGGCAATACTTTTCATTTTCCTCAATGAAAAGGTATATTTTGAAAGATATCAACATGAAAATACCATTAAGTGATTAAGCTACCCTTCTAGTTTCTCTTAATGTTGCTTAATGAAAGACAGAAAAGTCTACTAGTTCGAAAATCAGCTGTTCATAAAACATTTTAAGAAGAGATTTGATATAATAGTTGTCAAAAACAAGGCAATTCAAAGCAACATATTAAACAGGCAATTGTGCCCAGCATTAGAATTTCCTTTGCCCCGCTTTTTTATGACGTCAGACCAAGTAACAAACCAATTAGAAATTGAAAAGGGCGGAGCATGTGACATTAGACTAAGTAACAAACCAATTAGAAATTGATGACGTTCATAAAAGGGGCGGAGCAAAGGGAATTCTAATGCTGGGCACAATTGTCTGTCATATTAAGAGTTTATTTTCATGTTAATATTATTTAAAATAAACTTTATTATATGGTCCTTAGGATATATATTTAGAAAATCACTTTAACGTCATAAAACTCGTAGCTATTTTTATTTTACTTTTTATTATAACAATTTCAATTTATTTTTTAAATTACAATAAAAACTTAGGTTATAATATATAATGAAATTTCATACCTAAAAAAACGCTGCAAAACACACTTCCTGATAAAATTTATAATTTCTTAGAAACTAGAATAGTAGGTGAATTCTGAAAAGTATTTGCATAAAAATATCTTTTTTAAAAAAATGCAAGTTTGCAAGTTTCAATATCATTTTTTTTTATAAAAAAAAACATGAACAGTTGATGCAAAAAAAAAATAAAATAAAATCGTAAAATTTGATTATTTTCACAAACAGCCACAAAATGTTTATTTTAAAAGATAATAGATATATCGTGAAAATCCTTTTAACATATTTCATTTCCTACTATTAGTTTCAAACAAACTATGAATTTTTTCTTTAATGTAATTTCAGAAAAGATATGTTTTACATTCACATCTAAAAATTACCATTTTAAAATCGATAACTAACTAACAACAAAGCAACCAAAGACTTCTGTTGCATCCTATGTTTAAGATGGAAGAAGTAGTGCTGCATGATTACATTTTCAAGCGTTGCACACTTTTTTTAGCTCTGTGTCGTTGGATCAATGAATGAATTGCAAAACTATGGTAGTAGGTAGGTACTACACTAGTATAGCACTATATGAGTCTAAAAAACATCATCTACCTCTTTCTTCTCTTCCTACTTTTGTAATATCGACTTTTTCATACATTTGTAACGTTATCATTCATCAGTCATTTTACAGAATGTCAACAATATACAAATACCACCAATTTGCACAATGAATATTGTTTTAAAGCGATGTGCAAAATGTCTAAAAACAAGCAGTCAAGCTGACTAATCTACATTTACATAAAGACTTAAAGCATTTTTTTCTAGTTTGGATTTACAGGGTTCATACTGACCTGGAAAGACAGACAGGCAATTAGAAAACGGGATAAACAGACGATGGCTCCGCGCTTTTTATGACGAATGGCAACTTATAATTGGTTTGTTGTGTGGTTCGACGTTGAAAAGGGCGGAGCATGTGTCGTCAGACTACATAACCAACCAATTGGAAGTTGCCGGTCGTCATAAAAAGGGGCGGAGCCAACGTCTGTTTATCTCGTTTTCTAATTGCCTGTGAAAGTCAGGGAAGATTGTCATTTTTTTTCCCCAAAAATCATGGAAAGACAAAAAATGTTTTATTTTTTTTAAATAAATTTAACATTTTATAAACTAGTTTAATTTATAATAATTTATTTTGTAAATTTTATTAACTAATTCTTTTCAAAGTATAATTTAGTTTTTCAGGTTGTCAATACGTTTTGCTCATTGTTTTTTTTTTGCAATTTTTTGATTTGCAAAAAATGTTGGCCTTAGTAATGAGGTTTAAAAATAAATACTAATATTGAAGTTGAAATTGGTCAGGAAAATGAGAAAAGAATGGTCAGGGAAATGGATTGTTTCATTTCAGTATGAATCCTGATTTAAGCCTTTTGAAACATTGACTAAATGTCTAGGAATTCTGCAGAATAACTGATTTTCTACTTTGTCGATAATTCACACGTAAGTGGGAGGTGCATTTGAGAACGCAATACAGTGTATAAAATAGTTCAAGAAGCGTTTGAAAACATCGGGCAGTTTGTTTGAAATCTACTCCAGCCATTTATGTTATAAGATGGCTGAATCAAGTAAAATAAATTACTGATAGTAGCAGAAGATTACTGAGAGTATGATTGTGAATGAATACTTGGATGCATTATCCATGCATCATGGGTAATGCATCCTAATTTATTCATAAATGATTGCATGTATTCTGTATGTGTGTGCTGCTGCTGCTGATGTTCAAAACTGATACTTTCCTACAATACTCCTGTCAAAGCAACAAACTAAGGCGTTTTCAAATGCACCCAAAATGAAAGTACCCTAACATGTATTTCTCCCTTCAGGCAAGATAGATGGATTGAGGCCTGGGGTTAGAAAGGGAGGGGGGAGAGTCCATGGGAAATTCTTTTTGTGATATTTTTGGCGAGGGTTGGAAGGGTGTGTGTGTGTGTTGTACCTCAAAGTTAGGCCAAAAACATGATTTTCATCGATTATTTAAGTGCTGCTGTGTACTGTTGTTGCTTTTTCTCTCTTATTTCTTTCTCTAGTTCTGTCTCTTGGTTGGCTGAAGGTTTTTCAGTTTGTAGTAAATGTGTTATATACCAGTATTGTATTGTACTGCAGTACTTTTTTTTTCTCTTCTTTTTTTTCCAATATATCCCTCCCCCACTCCTTCCCTTCATATATATATTACCTTGTGGAATAGACAGTTCAGAGACCATGATGGGATTTTTGTGTTACATTGGTGGGTCTCATATTAGCCATAAACTACAATGCTTTTTCAGAAAGAAAGAAAAAAATGAAAGAATGAAAAAAAAGGGATAAAAATGTATTTATTGTATGTTGAAGAAGGTTAATTGTGTTTTTTTTTCCTCTTCTTTAGTTAAGGTGGTTTTAAAGCGTGTAAACGTCTTATTTTGTCTTTCAGGTGCAAAATTAAGAAAATCTTTAAAGCGTTTTAGAAACTAGAAGGGAGAACTTAATCACTTATGAATATTTTCATGTTTGATATTTTTCAAATTAAGTTATTTGTGTGAGTTTGAAAATAATCCAACTTTAAGCAGTCGATGCTTAGCCGTCTGCTAAACATTTTTATTTTGCACTTTTTTCTATAAAAAGTTTATTTTGAAAGATATCAAATATTAAAATATCCTTCATATGATTAAGCCACCCTTCTAGTTTTGGAAACACTTTTCTAGTTTCTCTTAATTTTGCTCCTGAAAGACAAAATAATCAAGAATTCGAAAATCTTATAACTATCAATGAAACCATCTTAAGACATTTCGATTTATGTCAAATAAAACTTATAAATGATATTTGTTAAAAACGATTAACATATTAAAATATTTATATACCTTGTACACACATACACATATTTGAATGTATTTAAGAATTAAACTTATTAATCTTCTTTGTGTTTACATGTTTATACATGTTACATTATACATATTACATGTTCACGAATTGTTACAACTCACGAAAATAAAGGGAAAAATAACTAAAAGCAAAGTTGTGCAAGGACTTCTATAGAAAACATAGTATTCCTTGCTATGCATAATTATATAGTGAATGTATGTAGGAGGAGGTAAATTTGTGAAGCATGCAAGTGTACATACATGGCGTCTAACACTATTATATGAACAGTGTTTAGATGCCATAATGGTTCACCTATATAATGCAAAGAAAACCCCAGACTAGAGGTAACAACGAGTAGAACAGATCCGTTTCTACTTAGTTCGAAACCGGTTTAATCGGTTTCACAATTTTTTGGAAACCGGTTCTGATCAGTTCGTAGATCTTGACGAATCGGTTCCTAATATCCATTATCAGATTTTAGAAGCAAATTACTTAGAGGTGGGCAAGGGTAGAACCGAACCGAATCTACTCGGTTCGGAACCAGCTCGACCTATACTGCCAAACAGGTTCTATCAGTTAAAGTAATTGACGAACCGGTTCTACTGGTTCCGAACTGGTGACATCTCTACCCCCCTCTTGTGCTTCTTTATTTTTTTCTTTAATGAGTTATGTTCATTTTATTATTGAAAACGTTACGTTTTTTATGACTTTTGCGATTTTTTTTTCAGAACTTTCCTTTAGTGTTTTCAGGTAGATCACTTCGAAACCTTTAATTTTGCATCTAAGTTGTGTCCAATTTTGTTTTTTGTATAGGCGTAATTGTAATTCCCGGGCACATATTAGCATAGTGGATTATTGGACAATTTCTTCTTAATGTTGTTGATTTATAAATTTCAGAATAATGGTTGTTTTGTGTTAGCCGCATATTTTCCAATGACAAACATCTTCATAGTTTTTTCTTCTCAAATTTCAGAAAATGAATTTTGGTTTAATATCATCGAGCACAGTGAAAATGACTTTGGTAATTCTAAGACACAAATTATATTGGAGATGGCGTCTTCAATATAAAAGGTAAGATTTGTTTTGAAAAAAAATTTAACATTCGATTAAGTTTATTATCGTTGGTGATGATCGATCCTGTGATTCATATTATTTTGGTTAAAGCTTAGTGTAATCGCCCCAATCGAGAAAAAACTATTAAAGTTAATCAACTTCTTTCTGTTCTAGTTTCTAACAGACTTTCACTTCTTGCAACTGCAGAAAATAATCAAGAGTTAGAAAATCAGCTGTTCATAAAACATCTCTAATCAATACCTGAGATTTTTTTTACATTTTGTAATAGATATAAAATATATCTTTTTTACTTTTTTATTAGAAGCTTTTGTTTAAGTTGACATAAGCTCAAACAAGCTTGGAATGTGGTGGTAAAACGGGATGTGGGGACATGTGGGGGGTCTCTTGAGAGTTTGGCACAAAATCGAAAGGAGTGGAGAGACAGAACCAGTAAGGCCGACCCTGCATACTGAGGGAAAAGGTGCAGGAAATGATTATGATTTAATTTGACATGATGGTGGTTGTCCGTTTGCGTGGACTTCTATATTTTTTTTCCTGTTTTAACCAACTTCCCCATAAGTTATAACCTTATAGAGATAGCTGAAATTGTGTACTACTGGCACTACTGGATCCTCGAATGACCTGTCCAGGATCCGCTGTTATAGGAGGAGGATGGTACCTTAAATTAAACGTACCTTTTCAACAAAATAAAAAAATGACACTCCTGTAGTCCCCAAAACAAAAACAAAAAAACATGTCTTAATAGAAATAAAAACTAGGAACCGAAAATACGTAGTTTTTTATATTTATTTGTTTCGTCACAATAATAATAATAAAAATAAAACTATAAAACGAATGTTTTTGGTTGTTTACTTGTATCAAAAGAATGAATGAATCATTTTGATATAAAAGGAGAGATTAAAATTGAGTTGATTCAACTTGAATAATAGAATGTAGTCTAGTAAAGGGCCTATATACAGTTTTAATACATATTTGTGTGTGTGTGTATGTATAGGCTTACATTCCACATGGAAACGACTGGAGATTACATTTAATATGAATGGCATAATGGTTTCAACTTGGGAAGATATTAAAAGCAGATGGCGGAGAGACGAATTTCACTTAGAAAAATGTACGCTTCACTTCATGTCCAACATTTGAAGTTTATATTGAAGTACAACAACGCCTAAGGCATAACATCTAGGCCTATATTTTATATATATATATATATATATATATATATATATATATATATATATATATATATATATATATATATATATATATATATATATATATATATATATATATAGATAGTAAACAGGGAAATGCTCCAACACAACACCACATTACATAGAACATGCTTACAAAATATGCATAAGTTATCGTCAAAGTATAAATAAAGTTATTTTACACATTTACTAGACAATTTGCAAAGAACTACCAAATTTGGTAATAAATCTACATATTTACTGCGTTGCATTGCAGGCAACATACAGAATGCGTAACCATAACAATGCCCTTGTGTTAATTTGGTTTTTAAAGTGTAAAGGCCCATTTAACTCTGGTTATTTATTCTGTCTTTCAGAAACAAATTTAAGGATAAATTTGAAACTGTGTTTTAGAAACTAGAAAGGTAGTTCAATCACTTGAGAGTATTTTCATGTTTGATATCTTTTAAAATAAGCTTTTTTATGTCAAGTTTGAAAAATGATCCAACTTTAAGCAGGTTTTTTTTTTAAATTTTGTCTCCAAAACGTTTATTTTAAAAGATGCCTAAAAATGCAATTATTATTAAGTGATTCAGCTTACCATTCTAGTTTCTAATACGATTTCAATTTCTCTTTAGTGTTTCTTCTGAAATGTAGAATAACCAGATTTCGATACTAAAATAAACCCATCTTAAAAATCTTGTTGATGTATATGCATTTCTGCACAATTAATTTCAAATTGTTGTTTCTTGCATGCATACTGTCTACATGAATATATAAAATGACTTATTTTCCACTTTGTCGGTAACATATGCATATCCAAGATCCAATACATAACATACAGACACACGTATAGAAAGTGAGGTTTGTGTGGGAAGAATGAGAGAGAGAGGGCTATTCATTTGCATTGGACCACATTAAGTAGCAGCTGTTTCTGCACGCAGTTAAGGAAACAACCATTTTTGTCATGCAAAATTGTCAGCTTTATGATGCTATATTTGTTGTATGTAGGTAGATATATATGTAAGATTCCTGTTCTCTCTATATGTAATTCTGTCACACACAAACCCCATCACACCGGTTGAAACGAACTGCCGGTTTTTTTTTTACTTTTTTTCTAAAAGAATGTCAATAGTGTACTTTAGACTAGAAAGAAGAGAGAGAGTGAGAGTGTGTATGTGTGTGTGTGTGTGTGAGATTGATAGATAGAGAGATAGAGAGGCTACATGAGTGTAGTCAGTATAGTGAATAAGCCTCTTGATTGTCCAATGTTGTCCATATATCTAATTCTGTGGAGTTTGTTGTTGAGAAAAACGTTATCCTTCTATAGGTTTGCTTCATTTTTAAGATGTTTTTTTATGATTTTCGAACTCTGGTTTTATTCTGTGTTTCAGAACAGCAACAACTTTAAGGAGAAATCGAAAGTTTGTTAGAAACTAGAATCACTTAACATGGACATACTATTGTATGTCCATGTTAATATTTTTTTTTCAAAATAAACGTTTTATAGATCAAAAATTCAAAATAAACACACAAAAAAAGCTTATTTTACTGTTAAGGGATTGAGCTGGGCAGACTAATTGTAGGTCATTAGGTGACCTACACTTCAGAACTGTAGATCACTCGGTGACTTACGCTTTAGATTATTTTATGATCAGTGATTGAGTGGGGGTTATGTTAAATTAAGGGGGTCTTGGGGGGGGGCGCAGTTATCCATAATGTAAAAAAGTTTAAGTCAGTGAGTGACCTACAGTTTATATCTAAGAGTGTAGGTCACTGACTGACCAACAATTCTTCGCCAAATAGCTGTCTGTCCCGGATTGAGCTACTGGCCATTCTACTTTCTAAAACATTTTCGAGTTTCTCTTGATTTTGTTTATAAAATACAGAATAATTTACGTTTGAAGAACGTTTACACTTTAAAACCAGCATAAATCACACATGGCTAAGTTTTTTTTAAAAAATGTTTCACCATTTTTGTACCTTTTTCACGTTATGCAAAAACAGTGTTGAAATTAGCATAAAATGGGTTTTTTTAAGGTAATTTTAAAGTGTAAACGCCTCTGCATTGGCTAATGCTAGATTCTATTAGACGTTTTTGTAAAATTTTGAATGCAAAAACGTCAAGTGAACGTTTTTTAGAAACAACATTACGAAAACATTCAAATTGTTTTCAAAACTAGAATGGTAGAAGATTATGACTTAAGTTTTTTCATGAGAATAGCTTAAAAAATAAACATTTTATGTCGGGTTTTTTAAAATTTTTTCATTAACATTTCATGAAAAACTATTTTCGCCTTTTTCAAACTGTCATCAAAAGTTTATTTTAAAAAATATCATCATGAAAACAACTTTTAACATTATCACCAACGTATTCTAGTTTCTAAAAAAAACACCTTGAATTTTTTTTTGTAATGTTTGTCTTAAAAAAACGTTCGCTTAAAAAAAAACTGAATTTTCTCAAAACCACGGCATGGGAGAGACCTTCCGTAGCCAGGGTCGGCAAACTACGGCACGCGGGCCCAAATCCGGCCCGCTGCCTTTTTATGTGGCCCGCGAGCTAAGAATGGATTTTTACATTTTCATATTCTTTAAAATTTTAAAGTACACGTTATAAAGGAACGGCCGACTGCCGTGCTGAGGAGTTATGAGACATTATGTTCTATAGCAGCGGTCGCCAACCGGTGCTTCGCGAGAAAATTTTGGTGGTCCACAGAAAAATCTGGACATTATTTGCATTTTTTTTATTTTATTAATAATAAAACAAACAAAAAATATTCTTAATAAATTCTTCTATTCTGAATGACAATTTTCGCCTTTATATTGCACTAAATTCACGAAATGTACTAGACGATAACTAGAGTCTAGTACAGTTCTCCTTGAAATACGGCACGCGAGAGCTTCATTTCGTTCGGTTATCCCCCCACCACGCGCTTCTCCCCTCCTCCCCTGTTATGATTAAATAAGCATTTATAATTTTGTTATATTAAATAGGTGCAATTTCATATTAATAATCTCTGATCATTATTTGACAAATGTATTTATCTTTTTTAAAGAAAATTCATATTAGTGGTCCGCGGGATTTAAAATTATGAATTTAGTGGTCCGTGAGGTCCGACTGGTTGGCGACTGCTGTTCTATAGGACCTTTAGAACATAATAGCCACTGCAGTGGCGCCATCTAGGAGGACAAAAACAAAAGAAATATCTATTCATCCACTTTTAAGTGATTCAGCTACTCTTCTAGTTTCTAATTTCCCTTAATTTTACTTCTAAAAAGCAGAATAATGAAGAGTTCGAAAATCAGCTGTTCGTAAAACCATCTTAAGATCGGACGCAAGAAGAATTAATGACACAAATATCGATTTACACTTTTTAATTGCCTCTTTGTTTACAATTTTACACGGTGTTTAAGTTTGTCAAATGTTTTTTCTTCTTCTTCTTGTTGTGGTTTTACTCCCTTATTAACACACCTCATCTTTGTTTTACTCCCACACATAGACACACACTTGTGTACCCTCTACCCGACCCTCCCTCCCTCCCTTCTTTTTTTCCCCAATCGAATTGAACTTCAGAATTTAATCATATTGTATTTACTCTTGAAGAATTATTATTGCGTGACTAATTCAAAAAATATTTGTCTCAACCAACTTCCTTTTCATTTGAGATCTTTCTTTTTCTATTTCTTCTTCTTCTTACGTCGTCGGATGTAACTAAGGAAGGCAATCAATGTTAGCTTCAATGGGATGCAGGGAAGCGTCACAATTACCAGACAAGGGGTGTTGTTTTGGGTGGGAATAAAGGGGAGGTTTTTCTTTTCACGTTTGAATCACGGACATTCAGTTATTTCAGAAGGTTTCAATTTTTATTTTGTTTGCTTAGAAAAAAAAAAAAGACAATAATGACAAAAAGAAAACAAAATGTCCATTTTTTTGTGTGTTTTCTTTTCTTGTTCAAATACATAATAGATATTAAATAATAATTAATTTCAAGTACTAGGGCCTACAACTATTTAAGGTTTCAGATCGTTTGTTATGTTTATTTGTATTTTTGTCACACTGTGGCGCTGTTTGTTATACTATTTCTATATTTAAAGAAAATGGAATTTCAGATGAGTTCTATGAATAATTAATATAAACAGCTAGCGATATCTCGTTGATGCATAGGTTTTAATGCTTAAGGTGGCGCCATCTAGTGAATGGTATTTAGGTATTTATTGAAAAGCATTATATAAAAACAAATAAATTTATAAAGGTAAATCAACTGAGAGCCCTATAAGAGCTATGGAGCATTTCGTCTTAAAACTGAGTGTGGCCAATAGAGAGCGCAAACTGTACTTAGCACAGTTACAATATGATTAGTGTGTACGAGATTCACACCCAATGTCGTCCCCCTTTAAAGTAGCTCGTCAAACCGTACGAGATTCATCCCCTGTGTCGTCCTCCTTGGCAAGAAGTTTTCCTTCTAGCTTCAGAAAGCGGACGATTCTTCACTCACTTTTGGCGTTTTTTTTTCTAACATGGCGCTAATTTATCATTGTATATATGTATCTTGATATAAACCTGTATAAATTTATAAAGGTAAAGCGACTCCATGCAAAAGTGAGGAACGAATTGTCTGCTTTTTGAAGCTAAAAATAAGACATTTTGCTTATTAGGCCATCCATTTTTTTTTTGTACATTCATTGAATTGTATTGTATCTGAAGTACTAAATACAGAATGCGCCATCTATTGGCTACACTCAGCTATGGCACGAAATGTTCCATAGGAAAAAGCTCTTAGTTTAGCTACCTCTATATATTTATCTTGATATAAACATACAGGTAACTCACCTGTATGTTAGAGAAAAATCAAGAATATGAGTTAATTCTTAGTGTATCTGTTTTGTAGAGCCTCTCTTCCAGGATCTCGTTATTTATCACACCTTATCTTTCACCTCGTAATTAAATTATTGAATCATTGTAAGAAGTTCTAACTAGCAGTTGTGCCATCTATTGGCTAAAGTCAACTATGGCATAAATTGCTCCATAGGCTGAATCCCAAGTTGAGATACCTGTATGTCTATATAGTGATTGATAGTAGAAAATTCGTGTGGCCCAAACGATTTTTGTTGTTGTTGCAAGTGATGAATTTTTATTTAAAAAAAAATGAATGCTATTGCATTTCGTTTTTTTTCTTTTTGTTTTTGCGTTTTTTACTTTTTGTTTTTGCGTTTTTTACTTTTTACTTTTTGTTTTTGCGTTTTTTACATTAAGAATTTTTATTATTATATTTAAAACTTGCAGCTTTAGATTCGTCATTGAGGAAGACATTTTATTACATATTATTAGCATGATTTATGGATATCATTTTATTGTCTTATGCCACAGCTTGCATTTTGGCAACAATGAGATGGCATATTTTGCAACCAATCAGAATCCTTCATGAAAAGGTTGAACACTATAAGGACACAATCCCCTCTTTTCTGGAGCATTATGGACTGGAGGATATTGAAATCATTTGTCTTATGGTGGGTGCTAAAGGCACCATTCCCAGACTTTTTGAGAACTTTTGCACTAGATTCAACCTTCCAAAATCATTGGTTACCGAAATTGTGACCTCTGTAATCAAACACTCAGTACAGATTGCGAGAAACCACCAGCATAATGCTACCCATTTACGTAGTTAGAAACTATACCTATTCAATCCCATGTTATTTCGCTTGTTTTCACTTTTATGATTGTTTTCACTGTATGTACATTATTGTATTGATCCATATTCTGAGTCGCTTGTCGGCTAGTCATGTTGGTGACCAGAGAGCAATACATGCTATTCTTCAGTTTAATTTCTTCTTCTACACGTGGTTGACTGATAGCACGTCTGTCAGTGGAGACCTCTATTGGTAGTAAGTGAACTAATGCAGCTATTCCAATACCACGGTGTTAGAAAGGGAAAAAATACTCTCAAGAAAAAGAAATTTAGAAGTCAGAAATTATCAAAAGAAAAACCCTAAAAAGTCGTAAGATAATACAAGAAGTCTCAAAAAGTTAAGACCAAAATCATTACATTAAATACATTTTATTAAAAACAAAAGTTGAACTAGAAAAGTATTGAAAAATGTTAAAATTCGAAAATGCGACTATCTACTGTAATACCTTGTGCACACATGAGTTAAATGAATTCAAATTAAATGTGTTTAGGTGATTTATACGAAATCCAGTTAAGGACATGAACACCAAATAAAAATTGACTTTATTATTAATATTTTAAATTGAAATACTAAATCAATATTTTGTATATTTAAGTATTAACTCAATATATTCAGATTATTAACTGAATAAATTGAATTCCACATATTGTTTGTTTGCCCTTCACAGCTAGGGCTCTGTAGAACACATTATTTAAACGCATTTAAATTATTACGTGTTAAATTATCACATTTAAATTATCAGCAAGGCCGACCCTGCTGCTTGCGGGATAAGGTACAGGAAATGATGATGATGATAAATTATCACGTGTGTACTAGGTATAAGAATGCAGTGGCCCATGTAGGTTTTTGGTGCTGGAAGCAAAAATCTTGTTTGAGAGAGATATAAATTCGCGTTTTTAGAATCCAGAAGTGAAACTAACATGTCTTTATAACATGTCTTATTAACTAGAAATCCTCGTAAGGGTAGACAAGGCCATTCAAAGGCCATCAAAGAATTAACCGCTAGAACTGATGCATATTTCTGGTCTTTTTTTCCAAATGTTATTCGACTATGGAATTCTCTTCCAGTAGATAGCCCTTTGTTAGGACAATTTCAATTTAACAATGATGTCCTATTCTGTTTAAATGACAGTAGTTTATGAATGGGAGCAATCCCCCCTGCCACATGGCTTTCGAGCTGATTGCAGGTGTACTGAGTTGAATTGAATTTATCAAGAAAGGTTGCCTTGTTAATTAATATCAATTTTTAAGTATTAAACAGGAAACTTGTAAATAAAATATTAAAAATAAAAATGGAATTTGCTGGTGGCTTTTTGAAGACTGGTGCCAAGGAGCAAGCTGCTCCCATTACTCTCAGTAGATTATACACTGCTGTAAAATTGTCAAAAAACCCAAACATTTACAGTAACTTAAAGTAAGGGTTGAAATACTGAGACCACTTTTTGTTTACCACTTTTCGACTACAAAATGAAGTCAAAGGTGGTTGGGCAATGGTTTCAATGTGGGTGCAATGTATTTTTTATGGAAAGACTCAAGATAGTCTGTTACTGCCACCTAGTGGATCAGTGGTTGATAGTTACTAAAATAACCGCTAGATGGCAGAGAAGTCTTAGCAAATGTTTGGAGTAAAGAACTTCTCATCATATATTATTTATAAATCATAATTTTTGTGAATAAATCAAACATTTTTGAATAAAATCGAGTAATTTTAATTGCTGATTACACAAATCAGCAATTAAAATTACTCAGTATTATAGACTAATCGCATTTTCAGTTTTCTTTTAGCCGGAATAAATACTAAATATTATTTTAGTCACTTTATAACATACCCAATGAAATACATTTGTTTGTCATAAAATAAAGTTTCATAAATTGATTTTGTGCCTGTTGAAAGTTGTGAGCTAGATATGACAGTTATATGACCATTATATGACAGTTTTATTACTTTTCGGCTATGACCATTTCCCCGTTCTTGTTGAAATTCTGATTTGTTTAGAGGTGAATTTGACAAATGGGCCCTTTGAGTTCAAAATACTCTCAAGTTGGGTTCACATTTATGACTTATGAAGTTATGATTCATCATTATGTGGTCTTTTGCTTGTCATAAATAAATTACATCGTACATAATCATAAACTGGAATTTTTTGGGCAATGTGCCATTTTTTTTCTGACGTTATAAGTAACATCTTTTTTTTTTACCTGAGGTTTTTTAATCTTAAGGTAGTTTTAGGCCCTTGTCACACAGACGACGTTTGGAACACTTTTCTACTGAAAAATTTGTTTTTTTTAAAGTTCTTTCTAACAAATTTACACACCCATGTATTCTAAAACGTTGCTTAAAATAAAGCTAAACTTTATACAAGACTGACAACATTTTCTATAGTGAGTGAAACTTAAAACTAAGTTAAACTTAAAAACTGTTCATAGACTTACTGCAAAGAGTTTTGTCTTGCATAATGGTTTAAGCTTAACTTTATTTTAAGCAATGTTTTTTGAATACGGGGTAAGTATTGATTTATTTAAGTTTTGGTAAAGTTAAGTTTAGAATAGGCCTATGCATATCTTTTTGTAGAAAAAAGTTTATTTTTAAAGAAATAAGTGAAATTATGCGAATTTATCCAAATTTAAACGATTATGCAATTTTTGTGTTTCATGCATTTTTTATTTTTTATTTTTTATTTTTAAAGTGGAAACGCCCTTTGAACTCTTATTATTTTGTTTTTTTAGATGCAAAATGAAGAAAAACTTGAATCATGTTTTAGAAACTAGAAGTTTAGCTCAATCACTTAAAAGGTAATTTAGATGTTTGATATCTTTCAAAATAAGCTTTTTAATGTGACTTTGAGAATTATTCCACTTTAACCAGACAATATCTTTTAATATTTGTATATAAAAAAAGTTTATTTTGCATGATTAAGTGATTGAGATACCGTTCTAGTTTCTAAAACACTTTTTAGTTTTTAATAATTTGGCTCTTGAAAGACAGAATAATCAGTCATAACCCATCTTAAACTGATTATTATTGTACAATATGGCTCATATACGGTATCACAGTGTATCCAAAAAAAAGGATTTAAACTGTCATTGTGACTTTTGTGCAGTTTATGCTAACTTTTGGTATTATTTATGATTGTCATAATTGCTCCCCCCACACACTTTTTAATATTGAAGGGTAGGTGTTGACCAACAATAAGTCCAATGAATCTAATTTTAGAGAGAGAGAGAGAAAGAAAAAAAATCATAAATCGACTTTGTTGCTTGTACTTTATCATAGTCATATGATGATGATTTTAACGCCTTTAATTCCGTTAGGCGGAGTTGCAATTCAGTGTATGTGATATTTTATTTCTCTCTCTCTCTCTCTATCTCTCTCTCTCTTGTAAAATCTAAACGACCTCTATATAGAGAGAAAGAGGCATGACGTCACAGTCGTATATAGTAAAAAGTAGGCCTTTTTGTCGTTTATATGTGTATCTCTATGTACAGCTGCTTCAAGTGTCATTGAACCCGGCAGTGAGCAAAAAAGAGCGCCGTTTTGAAGCTCAATTGTGCTGCTGTTGCTGCTTCTGCTCTCTTGCCTAAACCCGTGGTAACCCTGTTTCCATTTCTTCTTCTATGTCGTCATTATTTTGAAAAAAACAAAGTCTTGAAAAACGCGCTCTGTGCGCTCTCTGTGCACTATCTCTATCTCACTTTATTACTACTATTAACTATCTCATTTCTATCTCTCTCTCTCTTTTCGAAACTTCTGTATATGTGTGTGTGTATTCTATGTGTACAATTTATTCATTGCGAATAATAATTGCGCGGAGTAACTAAAAAAAAAAATACCCGCCGTTTTTGGAGACTTTTTGTGGTGCAATTTATTATTATTATTATTATTAATAATAATATTATTATGTACTGTGTCGTGTTGTTCACTGTATTTTCAGTTACCTGAGGATTTTTATTATTTTTATTGGAAAAATTTCTACTCGGGAGTTTTTTTTTTAAAAAAAAACACTTGACATTTTTTGTTTTTGTTTTTTCTTGAGAAAAAAAGATCTAACTTTAAAAATTAGGCTTGACTTCATTTATTATAATTATTAATATTATAAGGACATATTTTTTATTTTAATCTTGATTCTTATTTGGTAAGTAAAATGATTTTTATTGTATTTTAAATTAATATTTATATAAATATTTTTTTTAGAAAAAATTAAATAATATTTTTAAATGTATTTTTTATATTTATTTATTTTAATAGGTTTTTTTTGTTATAAAATAAGAGTGAGAATATATTAGTTTATTTTATGGAATTGGTAATATGGTATCATGTGGATTGTCCCGTTAGTGGCATGTTTTTTTTTTTTTTTTAAATAGTATGGGGGGGGGGGGGGGGGGGAGGTTTTTATGGTGGTGCTGTTGTTGTTCAATGGGTGGCCTCATCTCTCTCTTTACCAAGGAGCCTTTTTCTCTCTTTCTATCCACTTCCGCGTTGTTGCGCTGTGTTCAGGTCATTGAACTCAAAGTCGTTCCAAGTCCCCGTTACATATACACAGAGTATTTCTCTCTCTCTTCTCTTCTCTTTGCATCGTCAACACGCTTGTTTTTTTTTTTAAAAGCCTCTCCCGTTATTATTGGAATAAGATAGAAAAGAGAAGCGAACTTTAGCTCAGTTTAGCTCTCTCTCTTAACTCTTTTTTAGCTATTTACAAATAGAATGAAATAAAGAGAACATTCTTTTGCCTCCTTTTTAGCACGAAATGAGGCTTTTCTTTTCTTAAAGCTATTCAACCCACTTCTTAAGAAATCATTTTTTCTTTCTTTTAAAGTGGCTCTGATGATTCTATGAATTTTTTTTAAAAAAATGTTTTAAATATACAATTAACTCCTCAGGAGACATTTTTTTTCATTATGAATTATAAATATAATTATTTAAAGAATTTTTTAACGAAAAAAAATTACATTATTAAGTTTTTTTATTAATTTTAATGGAATAAATAAGAAGGAAAAAAATTATCTAAATTTTAAAAAAAAATATGTAATTTTAAAAATTTAATAATATTTTTCTCAATTAGCAGTACAGGGTGATCACAATGTGATTGTATCATGTTTTAGTTGAAAACACTTGATGAGTGTTAAATGTTATTATTCCCTTAATATATTTTACAATCCAAAACATGATACAAGGCTAAGTTAATTGTCTTTAATTATCATTTTGCATCGTTTATTAACCTTTTTAAAGATTTTTAAACATTATTCATCATAAGTTATATATATTATTTAATAATGAAAACCACTTAAACAAGGAATTGAAATGACCAGAAGATTTTTTCGTGTTAAAAGATTTAGCTTTTAATAAAAGTATGCATGCACATATTATATGGTACTAGAGTACGAATTTTCTATTATGATAAGAATGATAAATTAACAAAATATTATATAATTCGAAAAACCTGGCCACTGATTTGTCTTTTTTCGTGTTAAAAAAGGCTTTTACATAAGTTGTTATTCATGTTCACCAATATTTTTGTGTTATCCGTTTAATACATCTTAAATGTATTAAAATGCATGGAAAATCTTATAATGAAAAACGGGACCGAAAATATATCTCGTGTTATACAATTTTTCGAGTTAAACGGTTTTCACTGTACTTTGTTTTTTTTGTTTTTTAAAAAAAAAAGTCAAAACTTTAAAAGTGTTTAAATAGTTTGTTCAGTTTGTCGCTTATACAGTTTGGCGCTTATACAGTTTGGCGCTTATTCAGTTTAGCGCTTATTCAGTTTGGCGCTTGCTCTGTTTTCTAAGTTGAGAAATTGAGTATGTTTGAAAAAAAATCTTTATTCATTTTAGCCTCTATGTACAGCGTTTTGCCGTAATGCGTGCCTTTTTAGGTAGGGGTTTGGCGTTTATTCAATTTGGCGCTACATTAGCGCCATCGCCTGAAAAAGCATAAGGAGAGCTGGACTAGCACCAGAAGCAAAGCAAAAACATAATTAAAAACGTAGAAGACATGCAAACATGAGAGATATTAACTAGAAGAAAAAATACTCAAGAATTAACCAGATTATTATGGCCATCCTGTAGATTCCTTTATTAATTTACACTTATCAATCTACTGATTAAATTAATTAGTGTTAAACTCCGCCCTTTTTACAATAAATCAATTTTTAACCGTTCTGAAAAAATGTAATAGGTTTAAAAATTCTATTGTTTTAATATACAATTTCATTTTACCTATTTTTTTTTAAATTAAAGAAGCACTTTTTATGATCAATTACATGTTTTTTATGCATTTTTTTTAAAAAAGAGAAATCAATTTTCTCAATCAGTAATTTTTTTTAATAATAAATTAATGAGTCTTAAACTCCGCCTCCTTTTAAGATAAATCAACTTTTTAAACGTTTTGAAAAATGTTTAATAAGGGTTAGCATAAAAAAAAATTCTATTGTTGTTAACAATGGTTCATTTGTTGAGGATATTAAAAAGGATAATACGATGGAAAAATGGTCACCATTTTTAGTTCTTGTTTTTTTTTATTATTATCTTGATGCCGTCATTGCCGCCATTTTTATTTTTGTTTTTACAACAAAAAAAAGGGGGACGCCATTTTTTAAATAGCCTATCCTATTTTTAGTATTAGTTTTTTTTCCCTTGTTATTGCATCTTTTTTTCTTTCAGTTATTTATTTCTATAGTAGGTCTAAGTTAAATTGTCAACAATCTTATGTGTAAATGATCTCTTCTAGTACAGGAAGTACTTTTTTTAAGTTAAATTCTTAGTAAACAGTAAATTAATAGGATCTTTGTGTGAGGTTATGTGACACCTGGTGTCGCTTTTATGAACTTGTAAATGACATTGTCTTACAAGGCCTCATACTTTGTATGTCATTGGTTCTCAAAGGGTTTGCCATTGTATTTTGCTAAGTGTGCCGGGAAATTTTGGATGTTATGTTGCAGGTGCTAATAGATTTTTGTATATTTTCAAATAAATTTTAACTATTGCAAAAAAAAACAGCAAAATAATCAAGACTTTCCTATTACAAGCATTACAATTACAATTAGTACTCTGCTAGCAGCCAAATAGGCCTATGGCAGAGGGACATAAAAGTCCACATGCAGCATTAAGCATTGTCAAGTGAAACCATCCAGTGGTTCCCAAAGGATGTTGTGGTACGTTACTACATTAGTGTTGCAGTGACTTTTACTAAATGTGCCGCGATTTGTCCAGGCAAAAATTACTGTGCTGTGAACAAAAAACTTTGAAAAACCCCTGTAAAATTATGCAGTAATGCTTACACACTTCAAACTGGCAAACTTGGAAGTAATTTCTCAAAAATATAAATTGATTCTGGGATTCTATATTGTCCTATTAAAAACATCTGCAATTTTCTTGTTGTAAAATAACAAAAATTGCTCTGTTATTTTGACAATGACTAGCAATCTTTGTATATGAGACATTCCTTTGGTCATTCTTGTGTTTACAGTGAAATTTCAGTAATCCGAGAACATTGAACATTACAAGGCTTTAAAGATGGTGGGGTGGTTTGATCAGGTTTTGCTTCAAACCAATAGTTCGTTCTGGGATTTCAGAGTGCTCTCTTATGGCGTTTTCATTTTTAGGCCTTATTTCTACAAGAGCGAAAATTTGAACTTTTTGAAAATTTCAACTGGTAGAAGAAACATGGCCCCGTCTATTCACTATCATAGGCGAGGCCAGATGTGTTCTATTTTTCACCAGTTGAAATTTTCAAACAGTTCAAATTTTCGCCTCAGTGGAAACAAGGCCTTAGGGAAGATTACAATTTTAAGTAAAGATAAAGAAGAGCCACAGGAACTCTGCAAGATCAATCAGAATTAAACACCTAAACTAAATAACAGGCACAAGTTGTTAATCTTTCTTCAAACAACTACATTAGTTTTAGACTCTATAGTTGCCGCACTGTAAGATGAAAGTTTGTGACGTCAGAGTAGTCGACATAAAATATAGGAAAATGTATGTCAGTCTGATAGAAAAGGGATTATAGCAAAAGTTCTCAACAGTTGAAACAAAAGGGTTCTTACTAGTGGTGGTGGTGGAACGAATCCTAAATTTTCTCAAATCCGAATCCGAATCGGTTCTCGAATCTCCCGAATCTCGAATCCTTTATATAATAATCCTATATTATTCATTAAGAAAATACAAATAAATGAAATAATTTTAAATATTAAATTATTATTAATAAAAACAGTGTGCCACTCAGTGTCGCCACAAGTTATGTGATATTCCCATCATATTGGTGATCTCGGTACCACCGAAATTGCAACAATCGTTGTTTTGTTTGTTAGTGAACGCTTCTATTGGACGTCAATGGAGTTAAAACTAATTTTACTAAAGTTTTTAACATTTTTTTAAAGTTAAGATTAGAAAGATTCGAAAGACGAAAAAAAAAAGCGCGAAGATTCGAGTTTTCGAATCTCGAATATTTTTCAAGATTCGAGGATTCGAATGGCCCACCCCTAGTTCTTACATTCTGTTGCTATTACTCCTTTGACGTCACAAGTTTCATCTTATGGTGATGCAACTAATGTAGACAGGCAATTAGATAAAATCATGAGGGTCCCAACAAGGAACAACGGCCATTGCATAAAAGTAAAATTATGGAGAACATGCTCTCAACTGCAACTGACCCAGAGGACATTCCCAAACATAATCCTGCAATTTT
Source organism: Brachycybe producta (assembly GCA_036925085.1). Taxonomy (NCBI): domain Eukaryota; kingdom Metazoa; phylum Arthropoda; class Diplopoda; order Playtdesmida; family Andrognathidae; genus Brachycybe; species Brachycybe producta. The sequence continues at coordinate 118,975 of JAUPFP010000023.1, forward strand.
ATTAAATAACTAGTGGGGTAACCCGTCATAAATGACGGGAGCGAAATTCACAGCCAATTGTGCCCAGCATTAGAATTTCTTTTCCTCCGCCCTTTTATGACGTCAGACCAAGTAACAAACCAATTAGAAATTGATGACATTCATAAAAGGGCTGAGCAAAAGAAATTCTAATGCTGGGCACAATTGCCTGTGATAAACTGTAGTTTAATTTTGCTACTATTATCCCCTCCCCTTTTTATATTTGAAAGAGAAAATGAGATTTTCATTTTCTCTGGTGTGCGCATGCGCGTTGTTTGTTCCTTTTTTACTCCTTTCATTTCAATTTTAGTCACCCCCCCCCTTTTTCTTTCTCCACGTTTCTCTCCCCCCTTCTACACTTTCCAACCTTTTCCCCTCTCCAATTTAATATCGTGGGGTTCTTGGTTGGGAAGAGTGCAACATATAGTTGACCTTAAGAAAAAAAGCGGTTCATTTATTCATTTAAATTTATATAAATTCCGACGTTCTTCAAGGTAACAGCATTAGATCAGGACACACAGATAGACATGGCTTAATATATATATATATATATATATATATATATATATATATATATATATATATATATATATATATATATATATATATATATATATATATATATATATATATATATATATATATATATATATAATAATTGTTTTTTGGTTAAGCTGAAATAATTTTTTGGCGGCTGGATAACAGCTAGTCATAAAATTATTCGGCGGATTTTGGCTTCACGAAAAAAATTCGGCTAGGGGGCTGAGGGGTCTAGCCCCGGGGGTGGGGGGGGGGGGCTGACTTAACTGTATATGAAGTTAACTATTGGCTAGTTTGTAGCATTTAGTGCCACCTGGTAGATTCATGTGTAGACTCATCATGTGTGATTTTATTCAATAAAATAATGACAATATCAGTTACAATTGTTTCAGTTTTAAAACAAAAAAAGGTAAAAGCAATGTTTTAAAAACAATTATATTAACAAAAATAAAAAGGATCTTTTCATATAGATTTATGATACGTATTATATATTAACCATTTTCCCTTTTTTTTTACAAAAATAAAATTTTTTCTTTCATTATGGTTATTAATTTTTTTAGGTTATTGTATTTGTCATTCATCATTCAACAAACAAATAAATAAAATAGTATCTCATTTTCTCTCTCCTTTTTTGTTTGTTGGTTTCGTTTTGTTTCTATTACGTTCTATTGACTGATTATGTAGGTTGCCAACAAACGACGACAACGACTACGATCAACAACAAAAAAACCAATGCTTTTCACTTTACATAATCATTGCGTAATAGTTTGTGTTTGTTGAGGTCGTTGCCCCCTTCTCTCTATTTCTATCCATCCATCCATCCACAGTCCACCACCCTCCATTTACACAAACGGAAAAATCTCCTATCCTCCTATCCTTCTGCAATGCAACACTAAAAATTTCTCGCTTTTACTTTCTCTCCTTTTTCTCTCTCTCTCTCTCTCTCTCTTTCTGTGTTTGTTGTGTCCATTAATATAATCTTTGAACTATGATTAGCTCTTAAAACTTAACACATAAAATACAAATCTTACTTTGTTCTACTTATTTATTTCGAATATTTTATTTGAACGTCTGGAAAAAGAGAGAGAAAACGTTTTTATTTCAACCTTTTTTTTTTTGATCACTCATTTTTAGGAGTGCATTTTTTTGTCTATTTACGTCGATTATCGGAACTAATGTTGAACATGACTAGTTCCGATAATCCTTAAAGTTCATTTAATTGAATTCCCATTAAATAAAGTGGAGAAAAGTAAGAAGGAAAAAACAGATTGTAAAGAAGTTTTTTTTTATTTCTTTAAGTAGTATTTCTATAAGATAAATTAATAAAAAAAATTGGTTCCGATAATCGACGTATAGACATTTTTTTTTTGATAAAAAAAATATTACAAATGAAATAATGATTACTAAACACTTCAGTAGTAAATATGTTCAATTAAGAGTTTTATACCTTGTACACACATGAGTTAAATGAATTCAAATTAAATGTGTTTAAGTGAATTATACGGAATCCAGTTAAGGACATAAACCAAATAAAAATTAACTTTTTTTATTAATATTTTAAATTAAAATACTAAAACAATATTTTGTCAATATAGTTTATATATTTTATATTTAAGTATTAACTCAATATTTTCAGATTATTAACTGAATAAATTGAATTCTATATTTTGTTTGTTTGTCCTTCACAGGGCTCTGTAAAACAAATTATTTAAGTGCCTTTAAATTATCAGGCGTGTACCAGGTATTAGACAATGTGTGGAATGCCTAAAACAGCAAACAAGTATAGATATTGTTGTTTAGGCTTTTTGCATATTTTCTAAATGCTCTTAATTTCGTAATATTTGCGATTTGGTGGGTTTACACATGTTGGTGGATAATATTATCAGTAAGGTCAAGACGTTTATGTAAATAGAAAATTAAACCAAAAAAAAAATGCATAATATGGAAGCAAAAGCATAATTAATTAAATGTCTGATGCACATCAATGATCAAAGTTAAAAAAAATTTTCAATAATTTTAATAAATTTTGAATCTTTAAATTTTACGTGTTTTGGGATCCAGTGAGCCCTCCTGAGGCTTTTTCAGGACATTTTTCTGTTTTGGGCCGATTTTAAATTAAAACGAATATTAATTTTTTTTTTCCTGTTAATTTTTTAATTTAAAAAATGTTGCAAAATGATAATGGTTTGGTTTAATCGTTGTAAAATAATTCTTTCTAACAAAACGTTTTTTTTAAACAAATAAAATATGACTTAATGGGAAATTATGCAGTTTGTGTATTTTTCGTTTTGATTATTAACTGATTATATATTAATGAACATATGACACTCTTATAATATAGTTTACCGCGAAAGGTTTGAAAGTTTTTTTTCTTTCTATTTTTGCATTTTATGCAAATTTTTGGCCTTCATTGTCATAATTAAAAAAAATCATACTGAATAGAATTCGACAATTGACCTTTTTGTGCGGTTTTTTGTTTGTTTCGCCTGAATAAGACTTTTTTTTGCATCCCATATTAACGGACCAATCCACCTTTACAACAATAATTGACAATTTCTAACAATTTATCGATTCAATTGTTTCTTTTTTTTAATTAAAATATTAAGTCCTCCTTTTCCTAATAACAGTTATGCAATTAATTTTTTTTCCTTCGTCTCTCAAGTTGAAGAATTTGTTTTATTGTTTGAACCACGCCCTACTTCAATGATTCCTGCTTTTTTTACCTTTTTTTTTTTTTTTTTGCTCATTTTTTTTTTACCTTAAGTTGAAATGGGATGTAACTTAGGCGGAATATCAGGTTTTTCTCTTCATGGAAAAAAGGGTTAATTTCACAGGTGAAAATAAATGGCTGTCTGTGTCTAAATACCTAATTTTATGTCCTCTCAAATTTGTGCACAATATGACTGATTTATCTCTGCTTTTTTTTTTGATAATCTAAAAAGAATGATATCGGTAAAGGGTTATAAGACTTTCTTGTAGGTTGACGGTTTTTCTTGTCATTTTAGTTAAATTTTTTTCTAAAAATTGCATTTTTTTAGTGTTGAGTTTGAAAACATTAAAATAAGATTGTTGAGTTTTCAATCAAGTAGACACTTTTTTTTAAGACAAAAAACAATACGGAACAAAATTCAAAGTGTTCTAGAAACTAGAATAGTTAGTGATACTGCTGAAAAAAATCGAAAAATAAAATAATATCCAAAGATATATTAAAAAATGTTTTAATGACCAATAGTTTTTTATTTAGATTTTTATTGGATTCCTCGATATTTTTTTATTTTTCTCGATTTATTCGATTTTAAGAGAATATCGGTTCGATTTCGATTTTTCCAAAATACCGCCAACCTTAATGACAATAAGTTAATAAACATTTTATTGCAGTTTGAAAAGGACCTGTTTTTTTGGTTTTTCTATTGACATTTCATGCAAAACTATTTTTCGCCTTTTTTCAAACTGTCATAAAAAAGTTGATTTTTTAAAGATATCATCATGAAAAAACTGTTAGCATTATGAATAAACTAGTCTAGTTTCTAAAAACACTTTGAATTTTTTCGTAATGTTTCTTCTGAAAAACGTTCGCTTGAAAAACAAATTTTCTCAAAACAGCGGGTGGGGGGAAGAGACCTCGTGGTATAGAACATAATAGCCACTCCAGTGGCGCCATCCGGAGGGACAAAAAAAACAAAAACATCTATTCAGCCACCTTAAGTGATTGAGCTACCGTTGTAGTTTCTAAAACACTTCCTTAAGTTTCTCTCAATTTTGCTTCTGAAAGAGAATCAGCTGTTCATAAACGCGTCTTAAAAATAAACGTGATTTTTAAGTGAGTTGTTTGTAGATTGTTGATCCCCCCCCCCCCTTCCAATGTTAAGTTAAATTGCGATCGTAATTTCCGTTTATTATTCACTTCCTGTTTATATTAGAGAAAGAAAAAATATAAATAAAGTTGAAGGATTCTTTCTATTTTATCGTTTTAACCCCTTAAATAATAAATTAACTTCAATTTTGGTCTGTCACTCTCTGTCTATTAAATGATATTTACATAACGTTAAGTATGAAATTATAAACATATTTTCATATCTGATGAAATATATTTATATTATATGCGCCTGTTGATTTTTTATTAACAGTTTAAATTTATTGAACTAAAATTCAATGTGTCAACATAATAAATCTGTTTTGCTCTGCCCTCTGGTGTTCATTACAGAAGTTTTATTTTTTATGATGGGTGTGTCTATTAAGCCTATTTTTGTTAATAATATATAATATTTTAAGAAATATTTCATATTTTTTTAAAAAAAGTTTAACTTTAAATTTTTAGAGCTTGTTTCTATTATTGCTTGCACACAGAAAAAAGTTTTCTAGAAACTAGAATAACCATTAATTTGGTTTATGAATATCTGATTTTCTAACTCTAGATTATTCTGTCAGTGTCAGAAGCAAAATTAAGAGAAACTAGAAGGGGGTATTTCAATCAATTTTCATGTTGATATTTTTCAAAATAAGCTTTTTATGTCAGTTTGAAAATGCCCCGACTTTAAGCAGATATATTTTTGCATCTTAGGAGCAACACTTAAGAAGAAATTGAATGTTTATTAGAAACTAGAATGGCAGCTGAATGATAGTGTTGATAGTCTTTTCATGTTGATATCTTTTAAAATAAACTTTTTTTTTTAACAAAAAACAATATATTCTACTTAAATTAAAGTTGGCTCATTTTCAAACTCTTTAAAAACTTTATTTTGAAAAATATCAACATGAAAGTGATTGAAAACACCCTTCTAGTTTCTAAAACACTTTCAAAAGTTTTTCTTAATTTCTCTCAAGTGATTGAGCTACCCTTCTAGTTTCTAAAACACTTTCAAGTTTCTCATATTTTTTCTCAAGTGATTGAGCGACCCTTCTAGTTTCTAAAACTCCTGAAAGACAATTACCAGAATTCGAAGATCCGTTCATACTTTAAAATCACGTTAAACGTATTCGACTACTGTTCTAGTTTCTAACAAAAGTTTTAATTTCTGTTTTTTTTTTAAATGTTCGTTCCTTTAAACGGTTGAGATGTCGATTTGGAATACACCTTGAAAAAAAATAACTTCCAAGTTTCAGGTCCTGTTAGAGACCAGTACATACTTTATAATAAATGTAAAATGAATCATAGTCGAAATATGCATACTGGCCTAACAGCAGCTCCTTACTGATGCATATCATGCAGGGTTTTTTTTTACTATTGTTGTTCCTGTTAGATATATTTATGTTATTTTTTCCCCCCTCTATCTATCTCCCCCCCCCTATTTATGATAAAAAAAAAGCCGAGGTTAAGCATGAAATAATTTCCGTCAGGTAAGTAGGTAGGTAGATAGAATGCCAATGTGCTGGCTATTTGTCCTGGCTACTGACCCTACCTCCCCCTCACTCCTCTCTGTCCCTAAGGGCACGCTTTGACCTCGTCCAAGAACGATTCAGAAACCAAATATGTTAGATGTTTTGGGTCCCTTCGTTTTCTTACTGTGAGGGAGGAGGAGAATGTAGAGAGTAACTAGTGGGTCAATTATTTCAGTTTGTAATTTGCAGGTAAATGGACGATAGAGTGGCTGGACCCACCTTTAATAATGTTCACAAAAAAAAATCTAAAACAAAAAAAATGACCTTGTCTTAGGCCGCCACCACCACCATACATTAATTAAGATAGTTTCCAAGTGCAAACACACAGGCATCTGTAGACAGCTGCAGAATTTTTTTTGGCTCCGCCCTTTTCCGAGCGTCAACAATTTCTAATTGGCTTGTTACTGGGTCTGATGTCACATACCCCGCCCTTTTTATTTCTAATTGGTTGATATTTGGTCTGATGCTCATAAAAGGGCGGAGCCAAAGAAACTCTGAAGCTGTCTACAGATGCCTGTATGCAAACACAGGCATGTAAAGGCAAAGAAATACAGTCGTTTACCCCGCCCTTTTATGAGCGTCAGACCAAATATGAACCAATTGAAAATGAATCACATAACAAACCAATTAGAAGTTGCCAGTCCTCATAAAAAGGGCGGGGCAAATGACTATCTTACCGTCATTACTTGTATAACGCTCCTCGAACTTTGGAGTGTATTTGTCTTGTCTGTCAGGTGCAAAATGAAGAGAAACTTTGAATGTTTTTTAGAAACTAGAAGGGTAGCTCAATCACTTAAATGTATTTTCATGTTGATATCTTTTCAAAATAAGCTTTTTATGTGAGTTGGAAAATTACATAAATTTAAACCTTTCTATAACAAGTTCATTTTGAAAGGTAGCAACATAAAAATACCATTAATTGATTGAGCTACCCTTCTAGTTTCTAAAACATTATGGTTTTTTTTATTTTGGCTCCTGAAACACAGAATAATCAAGAGTTCGAAAATCAGTTGTTCATAAACCATCCAAATGGCATTTTCATGTTGATATCTTTCAAAATAAACTTTTTTTTATAGACAAAACTTTAAAAAGCAACTTGAAAATACCTTTAAGTGGTTGGAGAACAAGCAATTACAAATCGAGACGAACAGAAGTTGGCTCCGCCCTTTTTATAACGACTGGCAACTTCTAATTGGTTTGTTGTGTGGTTCGACGTTGAAAAGGGCGGAGCAGGTGACGTCAGACTAAATAACCAACCAATTAGAAGTTGCGTTCGTCATAAAAAGGGCGGAGCCAACTTTTGTTTGTCCCGATTTCTAATTGCCTGTTTTAGAGATATCCTTCTAGTTACTAAAAACATTTTTAAGTTTCTCTCAATTCTACACCTGAAAGACAAAAGAGAAACTTGAATCAGGTTACGGTATCTTTCAAAATGAACTTTTTATGCTTGTTTGAAAATGACCCATATTATTAAAAAATAAATATGTTTTAAAAGTTATCAATATAAAAATACCAATAAAAGTACCCTTCTAGTTTCTATAACACTTTTATATTTTCTCTTCTATTTTGCTATTGAAAAACAGAATAAATCAAGAGTTCGAAAATTATCCGTTTATTATCCATTTTTTGGCGCGAAATTTATTTTAATTTTACAAAAATATTGCATAGAAGATGATGAATGTGGCTGATGTAAAAGAGTCTTGTTACATAGTTCAGGTCATTGACCTTTCTTTGGGTGTTTGTATCTTTCTTTGCTAGGAGGATATGTGACGTCATAGAAGATTTGAAGAAAATCACGTTTCGTCTCATAGGTTACGAGCAATTTCTTTGTTCACGTTTTTTTTTTTTTCTTCTAATTCTTATATCCAAGGTGAATCGATATATGGAATCTGTAATAAAATATAATTGTGTCTTATTATGTCTAATTATTGCACAATTTATTATTCTAAAACGTGAATTTCATCTTAACAGTCGAGTGCTATAAAACTAAAAAAACAATGTTCAATGCTGCCAAGAGACATGTGTTAGGGATGGATCACACATGCGTAAAAACAAGAAGAAAATAGAAATAAAAAGAATAAAATTTCAGCAATATTTCTATATTAATTTGCATTCAAGAAGGTTTTCATTAGAGAAAAGTAATAAAATTGTGAGTCCATACCTTATGCTGTCACTCTGTCATTTTATACTGTATTAGTAAGTCAATGGCAGTAATATGACAATATTTGTTATAATATTGTTTTACAATTTGCTTTTGTGACTGTTATATGTTTATGAGCTAGATATGACAATTTACTGTCATAGGGCAGTCTTATTTTCTATCTGTGTTTGAAAAGCCTAAGGATTTTCACAACTCAATAAGCGCCAAACTGAACAAATGCCAAACTGAATAAGCACCAAATTGAACAAATGCCAAACTGAATAAGCGCCAAATTGAACAAATGCCAAACTGAATAAGCGGCAAATTGAACAAATTCCAAACTGAATAAGCACCAAATTGAACAAATTTCAAACTGAATAAGCACCAAATTGAACCCATTATGACATTATTAAGTTTGTAGAAGAGAGAAAAATAGGAGGAGTCATAAGGACTAATGCATCTCAAGGACTCCTTCCTATTGGTTGATAAAATGGAATTCTGCATTTCAAGAAGAAACAATTTCGCCACGTTTTCTGCCTACTTTCAGCGGAAATCAGCTAAATAAATAGAATGGAAATTATTCAAATTAGATAAATTTCTTTTTTTTTTCTCTCTTAATAAATTATCTTTTTTCTGTACATGTGTGATCCATACAGCTCTAACTATTTATTGTTATAACAACTTAGTGTTATACAATAAAAGCTGTCACAAATGTTTATAACAATCGTTTGCTAAATGAAATCTCTGAACTGTATGGGGTTAATAATATAAAGTTATTTGGCAAATTATCAAATAAAGTAATTGAGCTCAGAAGAAAAAAACCGACGTTTCTTCTTATTTGTTTTTGAAACAGTCTGCTTTTACATTTTGCAAAAGTTTAATTTCTCAGAAAAGCATTCAAGCTGAAAACTTCTTTTGGAAAATGTCGTTTTTCTGCTTGTTTATCAAAATTATCAGCACATTTTTTAAATTCAAACTGAAAGAGAACTGAAAGTCTGGATGTTTTTTTAATGAATTGTGCTTTATTAGAGTTAGGGTGCAGAAGATTCACATGCTTAATTTTTTTTAGAAGCATTCTTTCTTCTCTAAAGCGGCAGTCACACTAGGCTGGTTTACAAACCGCTGGTTGTTGCTGGCTATGAGCAGCAACAGCAAGCATCAGCTGCTTTGGGTTTACACTTGTCCAGTCACTGCTGGTATTAGCAGCGCAAAAATACAAACTCTAACAACAACCAACCCAAGCAGTGGAGTTTCAACTGCCACTAGTGCCACTACTAGCAACAAAAAGTTCACACTAGATGGCAGCAGCATGAAGGGAGTCACATGACCAGCTGGACAGTTGGACATGTCCAACTTCACCAGTCGCTGTTAAAATCACTAGCCCGCTGGAGAAAGCAGCTGCTAGTAGCAGTTCATACTATGCTGCTAGAGCACTACAACCAGCCAGCAGCAACCAGCGGCTGGGAAACCAGCCTAGTGTGACTGCTCCATAAGAAAAAATTTAAAATATGTTAGAAACTAGAAAGCTAACTGAGTGACATAATAGGGGTTTCATAATGATATCTTTAAAACTAAACTTTTTATAGACAACAAAAATTAAAAAGTATCTTCTGCTTAAAGTTGGGTCATTTTCAAAAACACATAAAAAGCTTATTTTAAAAAATAATACATTTATGCAAATAGCTTTAAATCTATGAGCAATCCATTCTAGTTTTTAAACACTCAGCCCCCCCAGATGGCGCCCTTGCAGTGGCTGTTATGTTCTATATGAGGTCTCTTCCTTCCACCTGCGGATTTGAGAAAATTTAGATTTTTCAAGCGAACTTTTTTCAAGAGAAACATCACAAAAAAATTCAAAGTGTTTTATAAACTAGAATAGCCAGCGATAATGTTAAAAGTTTTTTCAAGATGATATCTTTCAAAATAAATTTTTTATGACAGTTTGAAAAAGGCGAAAATAGTTTTTCATGAAATTTCAATGGAAAAACTGAACTATAAAATGTTTATTTTTTAAGATAAAGACCATGAAAAACAGTTTAAACAATTTGAATTTTTCCATAATGTTGTTTCTAATGTTTCGCTTGACGTTTTCGCGCCCAAATTTTTACGAAACGTATATGGAGCATAGCATTAGCAACCGCAGTGGCGCCATCCGGAGGGACAAAAGCAAAATAAATATCTATAAAGCTACCTTAAAGAAAAAAATATAAAGAACCGCCATTTTTGTTAAAAAAAAACTGAGGAAAAAAAAACACTAGCTTCAAATCTAATTTAGCTCGAGCGAAACGGATTTCAGATTCCGAAACAAAATATCTATTCAACCACCTTAATAAGAATTACATTACTTATTGGGACTGTTTTTGTTGGGGAGTTATTTTAATGGTTTAATGTAGGATCTTGAGTATTTTTCCGCCACTCCCTTTTTCATTTTAAAATTTTATCATTTTCAAAACGTTTTGATGAAAACAATGTTTAGAAATACGGAGATCAACATCTGTGTATCGTTGATTGACAACATATAATTATGAATAATAATAATAACATTCTATTAAAAGAAACATTTATTTAATCATCAAACAAGCATTCTTATGAATAATGATGAGTAAAAAAATCTTGTTTCCTTAATTACGTTGGGTTGTGGTAGTAAATTGATTGCGCACACACGAAATTCTATTTTTTCTTTTCATTACAGATTATTATGTAATAAAAATCTAGTTTGTCTTTGAGAAATTGTTAAGTCATTTTTTTACTTTTTCCACTTCAATTTCAGTTTTCTTTGAATTGTTGTGTGACGTGATTGAATTGTTACAAATAAAAAATGCATTGAATTCAGGTCAGAATTTTAGAAAAAAAAATTTCTCAGCAATTGAGAACATAACACGAAAAAAAAAAAGGTTTCAATGTATTTCTTGTACCCACAGTTAAATTCACATTATAATGAAAAGAAGAAAAAAATCCTAAGGCATTTTTAAATCTTAGTTTTTTAAAAAAAATATGATTACATTTGAAACGGTTGCAATTTGAAATTGCGGAAAAGAAAACTTGAAGATAAAACATTTTTTTTAGTGGAATGAATTCATCCTGTTTTATTCGCAACAGGAATAAATATTTTTTAATTAAAATTTTTTTTAAAAAAAACTTGAAAACATTTATCAAGATCAAGACTTTGTTTTATAAATTTTATTTCATTTTGATACAAACAGAAGTTGTTTTGAAATATTTTAAATTAGGCCTAAGATAAAACGAAGACCAATATACAGAGGGATCTCTACAGCTATGGAAAAAATAAATAGCAACCAAAATGCAATTACATACTTTTTTTTAAATATACTTTACGTGGGTAAATTGTATCAATTTATGTTAATATTTTATAAAAAATCTTTATTGAAACCAAAAAGTACATAATATTATATTTTAGAACATATTCTTGTAAAAAAAAATTGTCAATTTTGCCTTAAATATAATTTTTTTTTATAATTATTAGTTAAAATTTATATGCAATATTAATCTAAACATCTTTTTTACTCAACTTGTTCCCTCTTTCTGCTCATTGTACGGTCAGGCGCAAATTAGGCAACAATGCAAGCTTGCAACCAGCAACAGTCCCCAGCAACTGTTGCTGGTGACACTGCACTAGTGGCATTTGCAGGCACCAATTTTGTTGTTGTTGGCAGTTGGCATCAGTAGTAACTGGATGTTGCCTCCGCTCAGTATGGTGAGCAGAGGGAACAAGCAACCATTTTTTTCACATGATCATGATTTTGTTGCTGGTTGCTCGCTCATTTGGTTCTCCAATTTGCGCCTGGGGCCTACTGAGCAGAGCCAACAATAACTTTACTACTGTTGCCAACTACTAATTTGGTGTCTTCAAGTGTAGTGGTTGTGATAGTGTCACCAGCAACTGCTGCTGATTGCAAGCTTGCATTTGTTGCCTAATTTATTCCTGGCCTAAGGTTTGGAATATACAGACCACTTTTCGACTGCAAAATAAAGTCGAAGGTGATGTTGGGTTGTGGTTGTAACTTTTTTTTCTTCTATGAAATAACTCAAAAGTGGCCGCTTTTATCGACAACCCGATTTCATTTTGCAGTTAAAAAATGGTCTGTGTGCCAAGGTTCTAAACAAATATTTTGTTAAATTTTATGAGATTTGACGATTATTCAGTTTGGCATTTGTTTCATTTGGCACTAGATCAACACATCTCCTAAAAAAAGTGGCATATAATTAAAAAAAAACTTGAGAAAGTGTTCATTGTATTTTAATTAAAGAGCCATTTTTACATTCAATAATAATAATGTGAAATGAAAAGAGATACAATGTATACATTTAAAAAAAAGCCTCTCAACAATGAACAATTTGTAGGTGAATGTGAATCATCCTGTTGATAGTTGAGGAACCTTTATGTAGGTTAATATTAGTGAAAGGAAAAATTGATAAACAGAGAGAGAGAGAGAGAAAAAAAGGAACGTCAACCCTTCTAACAAAAATCAGGTTGCAGCTCACATTATGATTAAACCATTGTACACTGTGTGTATAGAGATAGATACCTATAAATACAGGGTGTCATTAAAAATGACAAATGAAACAAACATTTGTTTTTCATTCTTTTGTTCATAATAGTACACACACTTTAAATATACATTATGTATCATTATTACACTAGAATATAAAAACTAAATGTTGGTTGCTTAGCAACAACCCCCCTATAAATAAATACAAAAAAAAAATACAATACAAAATCCTTTTTTTTTTTGACATACTGTTAAGTTTCTTTAGAAACACCTTGTAAATATGTGTTTTAATCCAATCATATTTAGGGGAAAAAAACGCAAAAGTTTCTTTCTCTTCCCCCCCCCTCCTCCCTCCCCCTCCCTCCTCCCTCCCCCTTATTCAATACTTCACAGCAAGTATCTAAATATACATTCTAATACAGGTGACAGTTTATTAATGGATATTTCGTTTTGTGTTGTACAATACATATTTATATTCAGTTATTCATATTATATGACTAATAAATAAATGTGGAGCCAACTATTTTTATTATTATTATATATTTATTTTAACCGAATGAATATTAATTAAGTTGTAATGTTGTAACAGTTTTGTTTCTATGCGATTAAAGTTGGAAACAAACAACAATCGTAAATGATTGTCATTTCTAGACAAAGTTTAGAAAATAATCCTTAAATTGAATTCATCATAACACAAAAAAAAAATGTCTTTCGTTTACTTTTCTAGTTTTTATGACACTTTTCAATTCTTAAAGTTGACTTTAAAGTTAGATGTCAAACAACTCTTATAAGCAAGGCAATTAGAAAAAATGCTTTTTTTTTAGTCAATGAACCTGGTTAGAGACTAGAATTTTAAGGCTCTCAACAGCAAATAAGCATCTAAAAAGTAGTCTTGTCCTGACAAGAAATCTAGCCTGTAAACAGGTTCCTTGACTGAATTAGTAAAATAAACTTAGTCAACTTTTATGATGGATGTTATATATGATTAGTGTATGAGTAGTGACAGTAGTCATTTACTTTAAAGCGGCAGTCACACTAGGCTGGTTTACAAGCTGCTGGTTGCTGCTGGCTATTAGCAGCAACAGCAAGCAGCAGTTGCTTTGGGTTCACACTTGTCCAGTCACTGCTGGTATTAGCAGTGCAAGTCGTCCAATCACCGTTTTGCAAAAACACAAACTCTAACAACAACCAACCCAAGCAGTGGAGTTTCAACTACCACTAGTGCCATATGTGTAGCAACAAAAAATTCACACTAGATGGCAGCAGCAGGAAGGGAGTCACATGACCAGCTGGTAGCTGCTAAAGTTGGACATGTCCAACTTCACCAGCTGCTGTTAAAATCACTAGCCTGCTGGAGAAAGCAGCTGCTAGTAGCAGTTCAGACTATGCTGCTAGAGCGCTACAACCAGCCAGCAGCAACCAGCAGCTGGGAAACCAGCCTAGTGTGACTGCGGCATAACTAATTCAGCTAATTAGTTATTTTCATTTTACTAAAAATTCAGTTGTACATCTTAACCCTGTATTATCTAATTCGTGCAAAGTTACTGCGTGGGGGCAGTGCAGAAAAAAAAGTACTGTTTAGAACTTGTTTATTGTACAGGCAATTAGAAATCGGGACGAACAGAAGTTGGCTCCACCCTTTTTATGACTACCGGCAACTTCTAATCGGTTTGTTGTGTGGTTCGACGTTGAAAAGGGCGGAGCATGTGACGTCAGACTACATAACCAACTAATTAGAAGTTGCGTTCGTCATAAAAAGGGCCGAGCCAACTTCTGTTGGTGCCGATTTCTAATTGCCTGTGTTTATTGTAGTTTTTTAGTCAACTATATTTTTAGTTGACTTAATTTTGTTAGTCGACTACATTTTTACTTAATTAAAAGCTAAATTTTAGCTTATATTTTAGTATTTAAAGAAATATGCAATGATTGGTGAAAGAAAAGTTGTTTGCGTTGACTAATTCGACTAATTACTGATTTTTGTTTACTAAAATATTAGTTTACACGCCTTTAACTAAGCATTTTCTAGTTTGTCTTAATTTTGCTTCTGAAATAAATAAAATAAATCAACAATTTATAAACATTTTTTTAAGTTTTCAATATAAAGTTGAACATCAATTATCGGAACTAATGAACGGACATGACTAGTTCCGATAATAAAAAGTTCATATAATCGAACTCCCATTAAAAAAGTGGAGAAAACTAAGAAAAAACCGATTGCAAAGAATTTTTTTTAAAATTCCCATAAGTAGTATTTCCATAAGTAAAAATTGGGGGCGACTGAATAAGCGCCAAATTGAACAAACGCCAAACTGAATAAGCGCCAAATGGAACAAACGCCAAACTGAATAAGCGCCAAATGGAACAAACGCCAAACTGAATAACCGCCAAATTTTTGGCTTTTATTCAGTTTGGCGTTTCTTCCATTTGGCGCTTATTCAGTTTGGCGTTTGTTCCATTTGGCGCTTATTCAGTTTGGCGTTTGTTCCATTTGGCGTTTATTCAGTTTGGCGGTTATTCAGGTTTTTTGTAAATTCTGATGATCCAAATATTGTGAGCTTTTATAGACGTCAGACTGTGCAGATTTACAAACAGAACATACTAACCTAACCTAACCAATCCTAACCTAACCTAACCAATCCTAACCAATCCTAACCTAACCAATCCTAACCTAACCTAACCAATCCTAACCAAATCTAACCTAACCTAACCAAACCTAACCTAACCTACCCTAACCTAACATAACAATGTGTTTATCACATGTTGGCGGTTATTCAGTTTGGCGCTTGATCAGCGCCACCAAAAATTGGTTTTTAATAATCGACGGTTACGATGACCGACGTTCCGATAATCGACGCTCTACTGTAATTTCAAAATTTAAGACTTTTAACTATTAGCACTTAGATAATTATAGCCTTTTTTATAAATGAGGCTAAGTATAAAATATATACCGTTTAAGATGTAAAACGTGATTAGCTCTTTTTTTGTTGTCAGTCATATGAAAATAATTATTTTAAAAAATATTATCCGTTTTTGTTACATCATCGTCCATTTTTTGTTGTTGTTGAATGCGTGTATTTCATTTTTTTATTTTCATAACTTTTTAAGTTAATTGAATCATTATTATTATGATGATGATGAGATGATGTGTGTGGTTGGTTTTCTATTTTACAATGTATAATTTAATAATCCATTTATTCACTAATTATTTTTTGCAGGTGGCATGGGCCCAAATGGGTGAATAGTAACTGGCTAACGCCACTCAACATTACAAAGGTAAATGCATTCAAATGAAAAGATAATTTCACGCAATTTATATATATATATATATATATATATATATATATATATATATATATATATATATATATATATATATATATATATATATATATATATATATTTACTTTAAAAGTTGAATCAATAATGCACAAAATATCCACAACAAACGTCTTAATTATTTATTATATAAGTCCAACATTGTTATTTATTATTATTATTATTTATAAGGTTGAGTGTCCAAGATGAATAGAATCAATTGTGTAAACAAAATGATTCAACGTTATTTTTATTTGTTGTTTGTTTATTCTTTTCTTAATAAATTATCTCAAAAAAATCTCTTTCGATTAATTGTTTTTCTTTTTATGGTTTTCTTGGCGTCAATTTCTTTTATTTTCTTTCTTCCTTCATGTTTTATGAATTCTTTTATGTCATTTCTTATTTTCTGTTGCTGTTTTCATCATATTTTTACTTAATTCAATGTGGTTGTAATATCATATTTTATTTATTTTAGACCTTTTGAGTCTATAATGGATTAGATGGCGGAAATACTATTATGTTGACTTATATGTAGGGCTTGAGATTTTTATGCAATATCAAGCAAATGTTTCTCAATTTGTGGCCCAAGGGTCCATTGTGACAAAAAAATTCCGTTTACATCAACCAGCAGTTGTCATTCGAAAACACTGGTTAGACGCTAGAAAACTCTTAATTAACAACTGATAGTTATCTAGCCTCTAAAAAGCCATTTTTATTAGAAAAAAGCATAATTGTGTTTGCTCTAATGATGATGATTATTACTTAACAATTAGCACTTAATGGGCCACAAATTGAGAAACACGTGCTTGATATTGCATAAAAGTCCGAGCCCTACATATATGGGCCCTATATATAATACAGTATATATTATGACGCATCCACTTGGTGTAATTTGTCCATTACACGAAATGTATGTGCATTTCGTGAAAATGCACATAGATTGGTCTGATGCAAAACACGAAATAGACATACATTTCGTGTAATGGACAAATTACACCAAGTGGATGCGACAAATATATTACATGAAAATGTGTATTATGTTAGTAGTTTGTGTAATGGATTAATTAATATGCAGTAGAGGGGGGAGGGAGGGGTGTGGTGAAAATATTATCATTATCAAATGAAAGTAATTGTTCTGGTCAACTACAGGTCCTGCATACGTAAAATAAAAACGTTATGGAAAATCAGTAATGTGTTATTATGAAAAGAAATGTGCATTGGTTAAACTTGCATATTTCGAGACTGTCACGATCAAAGGGGCCGACATTGAAGAAAATCATGTACGAGATTCACTAAAATTTACATAGATTCACCAAGATTCACAGCAGATCGTATGCACGGAAAGCCATTTTAATATTTTATCCGCGTTCTACTGGATTTCCCGACTAGAATTAAAATCTGAAAATCCAGTAAAAGGCGGATAAAAACTCAAATGGCTTGCCATACCGTACGAGATTACCCCCACCCGGTCACGATACAGGCTCGAAACATTGTTTGGTCACAATGTATCTCAGTGTGTACTAGCCTTATAAAATTAACATAAAATATTCTCACCATAATTCAGTTACTGTTCTAGTTTCTAAAAACATTTTCATAGGTTTTTTTTCTTAATATTGCTTTTGAAACGCAGTATATTTTAAGTTATAAAAAGTGTTTTGTTTGCCTGAAAAACTGACGAAAAGTTTTCTGCGTGAAAAACTGATTTTACCATAAATAAGAGTTTTAAAATATAATAAGTATTAATACCATTCGAAAATTTTACACAAAAGTAGATTAAGAAACGTTTAATTTTTTTTTTTCTTCTCTTTGTATAAAAAGAGTATATTTTTGTATTTTTTATCTTGATTTTCTTCTGAATTAAGAACCATCTTAAATTATTCGATGATAGGTAAATTATGCAAAAAAAAAATATAAAAGAGCAATTTGTATTCTATGGATAAAATATTAGTCAAGTTACGTTGGCCATCTAGGTCAAATGAAAGGAAAATTGAGATTTTTTTTCTATGTCTTCGTTGTTTCTCTTTACAAGGATACATTTAAATATTAATTGTTTCATATTTGAATAATGCAAATTATCTACAAGTAGATAACATGTTTTTTTCTTCTCCTTCTTTAGTTTACTTAAAAATTGACAAAAAAACGGGTTAAAAAATGTAAAATAAAAGGCGTTTTAAAAAACTTAATAGCAGAACTTTTTTCTAATAACTGAATAATATCAATATTTTTTCAGTCATATTTTTTTCTAAATTGAATAAATGATCTACGGAAACAACTGTTTAACAAAATACATAGAATTATTTTATTTACTTTATTTTTAATTTTTTTTTACAAATATTATTTAAAATGTTAAATGACATTTTTCACAATTTTACATAAGCTTGTATATTTTAATTTAAAAGAATTATATTTCACAATTATTAATAATAATTAATTTATTATCTAAATCGTAGCTTTTGTTGAAATTGTTTCTAAATCAATTTAAAACAAATTTGATTTTAACTTAAAAAAATCTGAATTAAATTTTAAAAATATTTTTCGTTGAAAATAGTTTTAAAATTTTCTATTCCGAAAGAACAAATCTTCTTCGAACATAATTTTAAAATGGTTTTACACTTCGAACTGTGATTATTTTGAGGTTCACAATTAAAATTAAAACAAATTTGAAAGTGATTTAAAAACTAGAAGTGTAGCCCAGTCACTTAATGCTATTTTCTTAGCACTGATATATTTTAAAATATTTTTATGGCAATTTGTGAAAATGATACAATATTAAAGCTGACGATATTTTTGAATTTTTTTTATTCTAGAAAAAGTTTTATTTTGATAGATAGCAACATTGAAATACAAATAAAAGTAATGTAATTCAACTACCATTCTAGTTTCTAACACACATTCAATTTCTTTTTAGTGTTGCTCTTTTCAAACGCAGAGAACAACCAACCAAATTTCGAAATTCAGCTGTTAATAAAATTAACAGAATGAAAAGTTTCTTTTCAATAGAGAGAAGAAGAAAAAATTCCAGGAACTTGTTCAATATTAATTATGTTATGGTTATGAGCTTTTATGGCCATAAACCTCATTATATTGTAATTGTTTATTATTATTATTGTTATTCGAATAAGTTGTAACAACAAAAAAAAAGGATTTGTCTTCAATTTTAACCATGTTTGTCCCTGTAGGATGTCCGCCGCCACTTTGAAACATTTGTAAGCAATTTTTCCTATGAAGAAAAGTATAAACTAGAATAATAATATCAACCAATCAAAAGTAACCAACAACACCTGTAAAATTAGATTTTAAAGGAGTGAGTGAAGGTAAGAAAGGGTTATTAGGTGTTTAACAAAAAAAAATGCAATTCTAATAATAAATTTCCAAGATGAAAAGAAGTTTAAAAAAATAATAGATAAATAAGAAATCTTTCTAATTTAAACAAATGAATAGAAAAAAATAATGTTTCAAGTATACATTGTTTACAGGGTTTTTTATATGTGAGTGATGATTAGAATAAGGATGAAGACACATGGGGTGTAAAATTATATAATAATAAAAGGAGACTAGAATACAAAAAAAAATTCTAGATAGAAGTTATTCTAGCCTAGAGATCCGTATAAAGAAATATATACATTGCATAGAATGAATGTATCACGACTGTGTGGTTGTTGGTAGGAAGGTTTTTATTTTTTATTCCTTCCTGGAAATTTGGCCTAGCAAGTGTATTTTGCAATGCAATGCATCACTGTTGCCGAGTAGGTCAGCCGCTGCTGGGGTAAATGACCTCAGCTCACCTGAATCTTAGATAGTAGGTCATACACAACATATACAGCAGTTGGAAAGAGAGAGAGAGAGAGAGAGAGAGAAAAAAAGCCTTATAACCATATGTTGTTTGGTTGGTTCTCTCTCTTTCTATCTGTGTGTGTGTGTGGACGTCCTTCCTTGTAATCTCCCACCTTACTCCCTCCCTCCCTCTCTCCCCGAGTCCCTTTCCTTGTAAATTGCATTGTTGAAAAGCAACATTTTGAACAAGTAGTGTTTGTCTAGAATAAACATAGATGGAGCCACAACACTTTATAAAGTATAATCATAATATGGAAGTAAATTTTGATAATGGTTATGGCAGTGCCGTCTTAAGTATTATTGGGGCTCTGGGCTAAGTGAAAAATGGGGGCCCTCCACAGGCTCACCCACAAATGTTACATTTAAACATCAGCCATCTATTTTATAACCCATGCCCTCAACTTCTAATTCAGAGGTGGTGGTGGGTTAGAAATTTCCAAAAAAAAAGTTTGTTTTCAAATTTTTAATTTTTTTAAAGTTAAGAGGCGGGCGGGGGGGGGGGGGGATGGAGCCCTGGGCAACAACCCTGCTAGCCCATGTCTTAAGGTGGCACTAGGTTATTGAACAATTGATTATCGAACTCTTGAGCGCTTTTTGGGAGAAACTAGAAAGGATTTTATAAACTAGAAGGGTAGCTTAATTTCAAAATAAACTTTTTATAGACAAAATATTAAAATAATGTCTTGTCTGCTTAAAGTTGAATCATTTTTAAATTGTTGTAAAAAAAAAACTTATTTTGAAAGATATAATCTTGAAAATATTCTGTAGTGAGTGAGCTACCCTTCTAGTTTCTAAAACACTTTCTAGTTTCTTTTAATTGTGATCATAAAAATAAACTATTTTAAATGAAATGAAAAAGGCCTCAGGAGAAGGATTCAACTTACTCCAGAAGTCCCAATAATTGCTTAAAAAGCCCATAAATTCATTAATTTACAATTTTATAACTGGGTATAAGAAATCCATGTATATAAAAAAATAAGTTTATATAATTTGTTTTTTAATTGCGTGTATAAGTTAAATTCCCGATTTTTATCGCAATAACGTACCTAACATATACTGTGTGTCACATTAAAACATATAAAACTGTATAATATACAGTGTAGTTGCCTCATTATAAGAGAGAACGTGTGACGTCATACGGGTTGACAAGCACGTGACAAACTTACCAGACGACATATACACTGTATGTGAATTGAGCACGTGTAGAAATGACGATGATGCAATTAAATGTTTGTCACGTGAAAAAAAGGAAAAGGTGAGTCAGAGTTGAAGAGTGTCCGTCAGTACATTTCTATGGGAGTGCTAGTAGCGCCATCTCATGCTACTCGTACAAAATAAATGATCTACTTGCGTACGAAGGTCGTAAGTGACAAACTGTTTGTGCTGCTGCTGTTAATTAATTGCAAACCACAACAAGTATCTCTACTTCTAGAATTATTATTACTTTTTGTAATAAAAGAGTTCCATCATTATCTGACACCCTGTACATTCTATTTTTACATCGTTTGTACTAACCTATAATTAAATAAAATTATTAAAAAAGATAATTATAAAAAATACATTGTTTTTTTATAAATGAAATAATGAATCTAAATTTCAACATTTAATTGAGTTTGAAGTCATTTTTTTGTTGTTAGTTAGTTTTAATTGGGAAGAGAATCACAACGAAATGCAAGTTTTAACAATTTTAATTGTGAGACATAATCAGGAGAATACATTACGGTATATATGACAAATATTGTCCCTATGTGTATCATATCTTTATGACTGGTGCACAAGTATCATTTGACATTCATAAAATGATAGATCATAAGCTGTGACATCATTTATTAAGCTAAAGGGGCATCATTACAAAAAGATAATAAGACTTCATCATATGACAGTAAATTGTCACATCTAGCTTATAACCTAATAATAGTTAGAAAAATAAATTACAAAATATTATTATGACAAATGTTATCAACTTATCACATAACTGCCATTGACTGGTGTATACAGAATAATATGACAAGTCATAAAATAATAGTGCACAAGCAGTGACATCATAAGGTATGATTGTCCTAATTTTATGCCTTTTTTTCTGTAATGAGGATCTAGATCTAAAAATTATGATTAGTTTAAAATACTTCTTGATCATTTCTTATTTTATTTAAAACTGAAATTCCATCTAGCTGTAGAATGTTATAAGTTAAGATGGTTTATGAACAGCTGATTTTCGTACTCTTGATTGATTATTCTGTCTTTCAGCATTAAGATTGCGAGAAAAACTACAAAGTATTTTAAAAACTAGAAGGGTAGCTCAATCAAAAAAGTACCATCTCCTTAAGTGACGCAACTTTCAAACTGACATAAAAAAAGCTTATTTTGAAAGATATATAAAGTGATTAAGCTATTCTTCTAGTTTTTTAAAACAAATTCAAGTTTTTCTTCATTTTGCATCTGAAAAAGACACAAAACAATCAAAAGTTCGTGAGTCGTTTGCACTTTAAAAACCACCTTAAAACGTGTAGGTTACACGAGTACATATATTATACATATTTTACAAGAAAGGCATTTTAGGAAGAAGAAAAAAAAAATACGTTATAAACTTTTATAGCATTTCACTGACATGTGAAATTTTGCTGTAATATGTCATCAATCTCATCATCATCATCATTCAGGGCAATGTATTCATGGTATACATTTTTCTTACTTCCTAGAAGTATCACTAGGTGTCTTATACATTTACAGGTGTAGATTCAAATCACAGATAGGAAACTCAAAATGAGATTTTATAAATTTCAACAACAAAAAAAATGGCAAAGACATACAATGTATGTCTGACATCAGGTTAATTAAATTCATCCAACATAAACAAAACAAAAATTCTTGTCAAACTAACACAAAAAAATATTTCTTCTAAAATGTACCCACATGTCTACCATCTCGCTCTCTAGAGCTTCCTTCAACAATTCCAACTTATTTACTATTTGACCAATTATTTAAGAGAAATATATATTCAGGACTATGAACTTTGTGCCAAATTATTTTGCATTGTTTATTCGTTTTGCAACATAATTTTTTGTGCAAACAACACAGAAAAAGAGAGAGATTTTTCTTTTCTTTCTATATTTGGATATGGTTAGTTTGTAAAACGGTTTTTATACTCCTTTATTTTTTTTCCCCCAAATTAAAGTGAAAGTAATAAGTGAGCTTGAAACAAAAATTTCGTTGTCCTCATTTCAAGCTTTCAACATACTTTTTTTTTTTAAATCCATTATTATTTTTTTTACTTATTGTTGTCACGTTCAAAGAAGAAAAGAAAAATACTCCTTTTATGAAGATTTAAGAATGGAATAATAATTATTATGTAATGCGAATATTATTAATATAATAATAATAATGAACGCATTTTATAGAGCAAGTACAAACACTTTTTAAAAGTATGAATTGAATGAAATCAAAAACTTTTTTTTGTTTTGCATTCACTTGGTTGAGTTGACGATGCATTTGCTTATGTTGCTTTTGGACAACATTGTCCTTCTGTCATAAGCCTTTTGGGCTGCTTTACAGAGTAATTATTCAAAGTCATATAGCAGCATTTAAAGTGTGTCCACGACTCCACATCTCGAACTCTTTGATTTATTTTGTCTTCGAGGGACAAAATGATTAGAAACTTGAATGTGTTTTAGAAACTAGAAGAGTAGTTGAATTACTTAAAGCGACGATCAACATTGGCAATATTTAAAGCCAAGATTTACTGTAATGTAAACTTGAATTAATTGTAATTGCCAATGTGATAATACTTTTGCAAGACTTAAAGTACTTAGTTTCTTGCAAGAAAAATAGGAAGTGTGATCAAAAGTATTTTTATGTTTCATATCTTTCAAAATAAGCTTTTTATGTGAATTTGAAAATGATCCAACGTCATGCAGACAACGCTTAGGAGGCGATATTTTTTGTTAAAAAAAATGTTGTCTATAAAAGGTTTATTAGGAAAAAATATGAACATGAAAATATCCTTAAGATGATTCAGCTACCTTTCTAGTTTCTAAAACACTTTCCTATTTTTTTTTAAATTTTACTGGTTAAAGACGCAATAATCAAGCGCGCGTTCGAAAATCGGTTGTTCATAAATTAATCATATGATCCAGTAACCACATCCGGAAACAAACCAGTATTTCAAATTATTTTAAGTTGGTTTATGAACAGCTGTTTTTTTTTAACTTAGTTATTCTGCATTTCATGAGCCAACAATATTAAGGAGAAATTTGAAAGTGTGCTAGAAACTAGAATGATAGCTGAATAATCACTTTAAACTTATTTTCATATTTAATACTTTTGAAAATGGCCTACTTGCAGTCATATGTTACATTTTTCAATTCATGAATAAATGTGAAACTTGTCCATTTTTGAGTTGCCAAAAATTTTAGTTTAAAAATGACTAAAATACAACTACATTTTGGTTGGTGCATGCTATCTTAAAAATGCTATTATGGAATCAGGGTGGATTGATGAAATTGATTTAAATTACAGATTTATATCGCGATTTTAAATCAATTGATTTTTTTTTTTCAGTAATTTAAATCACGATTTAATCAAAAGTAATTGGCAACACCATAAAAATGAAGTGATTTAAACCGCATTTTTAATATTTTTTGGATTTTTTTGTATATAAAAATGAAAATGAAATGAATTCATTATAAATTATATGCTTTAACAGGTTGAACCATTTTTCATGCGTGGATTTTCAGTTAATAAAAGGGCAATTTTACGAGAGAAAAAATTATGAAAATAAAATTTGATTTAAATAAGAAAATCCAATTTTTTGTTAATTTGTATGGAATTTACCTCTTCTAAAAAAATTCAATTAATTTCAAATTTTTTAAAAAAATGAATTTAATAAACTTTTATTATAAAAGTTAATTCTTAAAAGAAAAAGAAAATCACTGCAAGATTTGCTCGAATTTCAATCTTGAGAATATAATAATTCTACAATATATCGCATCTATTTCTTGTAATTTTTCATTACACGAAATGCATGTCCATGCCAAATTGAACAAGCGCCAAACTGAACAAGCGCCAAATTGAACAAGCGCCAAATTGAACAAACGCCAAACTGAATAAACGCCAAATGGAACAAACGCCAAACTGAATAAAAGCCAAATGGAACAAACGCCAAACTGAACAAGCGCCAAACTGAATAACCGCCAAAATGTGATAAACACATGGTTAGGTTAGGATTGGTTTGGTTAGGTTAGGTTAGGATTGGTTAGGATTGGTTAGGTTAGGTTAGGATTGGTTAGGATTGGTTAGGTTAGGTTAGGTTAGCATGTTCTGTTTGTAAATCTGCACAGTCTGACGTCTATAAAAGCTCACAATATTTGGACCATCACAATTTACAAAAAACCTGAATAACCGCCAAACTGAATAAACGCCAAATGGAACAAACGCCAAACTGAATAAGCGCCAAATGGAACAAACGCCAAACTGAATAAGCGCCAAATGGAAGAAACGCCAAACTGAATAAAAGCCAAAGATTTGGCGGTTATTCAGTTTGGCGTTTGTTCAATTTGGCGCTTATTCAGTCGCCCCGTCCATTTCGCAAAATGAACATAAATTGATGTGATCCAAAACACGAAATAAACATACATTTCGTTTAATGGACAATTACACTAAATGGATGCAACAATGTATAATCTTAAGAGTACTACAAAAAAAAATCACACAAAAAACTTCATAAATTATCTATGTTAGCTATACAACAATTAAAAATTTATACAAAAAAAAAGTCTATCAGGAGTTTTAAAAAAAATATTTTAAAATATAACAATAAAGAAATCGATTTTGAATGCAATTTAATGGAATATAAATTTTCTTATTTGAAAACCTTTTTTTTTTGCTTTTCATATTTACTTTTGTAAACTCAGGTACAAAAATCTTCACCTTACAAAAAAAAACTTGAAAAAAAAAACCTATATAATGTCCAAATACCAGACATGTTTTGTATATAATATCATTGTAGGAAAGAGAGGAAGAGGATTGAGGGGTTGGAGGGGTTGAATTTGGCTTTGACCCACCCCTGAAAAAAATGAGGGTCACGGTCATAATATAGCCTTTTGAGGCCGATACATGAAAAAAAAAAACATTTTGTTATCCAGACTCAGGACAGGTTCTTTGGGTATTTTTTTCTTCCTTCTTTTCATATGGCACCCTTACATCCCCCCAAAATATCACCATTGTACTTTCATAGTAAACTCCTAACACCCCCTTCTAGTCTATATAATGGGGTGTAATAATCCTGCAGGTGGTAATACTTTTTTTATGGAGGTTTTTTGCTTCTTCTTCTTAAAAAAAAATGTTATATAAAAGGGATTTTTTGTTAAAATGTCAGAATATATTATATTCAAATATATTTCCGTTAATATTAAAGGATCTTGAATTGAATCCCCCCATTCCTTGAAAAAGTTGACTTGAATATAAACTTTATTGTTAAAAGCAACTTCTCCATAGTATCTAGTTGTAAGAGTGGAATTTTTTTGAACAAATAATTTTATATTTTATTTTAAGGTTGTTTTAAAGTGTAAACGCCTCTCTGAAACTCAGGTGCAAAATGAAGAGAAAATGGAATTTGTTTTAAAAACTAGAAGGGTAGCTCAATCACTTAAGGTTATTTTCAATGTTGATACTTTTCAATATAAGCTTTTTTAATAATGAGCTTGAAAATGACCCAACTTTAAGCAGACAAATTATTTTTTAAATTCTATAAAAAGTTTATTTTGAAATATATCAATATTAAAATACTTTTAAGTCATTGTGCTACCATTCTAGTTTTAAAAACACTTTCTAGTTTCTCTTAATTTTGCTATTGAAAAAATACAGAATTATCAAGAGTTTGAAAATCAGCTGTTCGTAAACTAATTTAATTATTTTAATATTGACATCTTTCACAGTAATTTTTTTTATCGACAAAAAAATTAACATAATCATAAAATTTCTTTTAACAAAAATCTTTTAATAAATTCTAAAAGTTCTTATATACTTAACATAAAAAAGCTTATTTTGAAAGATATCAATATGAAAATAACCATAGATGATTGAGCTACCCTTCTAGTTTCTAAAACACGTTCTAATTTTTCTTAATTAGACTTTTGAAAGAAAATTCGATAATCAGCTAGTTTCATAAACCATCTTAATGAAAACAAAATTTTAATAATCAGTACAGAAAAAAATAAAAATTTGTTATAATTTAAATAAAATTATTTAAATTCTGATAGGGAATTGAACTTTTTTTCAAAAAAAAAAAACCGAGGAGGTTAAAACCTAAGGGTCATTGGCCCTTGTTCACCTGTTCCTCTCGAATATGCCCTTAACAACAATAATCTCCACCCCTCTCACCCTAGCTATGTATTGTTGTTCTGACTCCTGCTGATAACAAGAAGAGGAAGGAGGAAGGGGAGAGGGTAGAAGGTGTATATTTTTTTTGTAAAGGGACCTTAAATTTTGGGTGGACCAAGTACAAATAAAAAGAAAAGAACCGAACTGAAGAAGATTAAGAAAAAAGTACAGTTAGGATATCTCGTTCACGTCAATAGTAATTGTTTAACACATCCATAATAAAAACACTCCATCCAGGATTTCTTCTACAATTGTTCCCGACTTTACTCAAATCGGAAGAAGACGTCAAAACCCCTTTTTTCTCGTTGTAATTCCATCTGGAATGATTTTTAATCTTGGACGACGTTGATTGTTGGAGGTGGAGGCTAGCAGTAACGTGAAAACAAACAAAAAAAGTGAACAAACGAGCGGTTAAATAGCATTTAAAGCGGAATGAAGCGCAAAAAAAAAGAAATTTACAAGTGATGATAAAGTATGGATTTTATATAGAAATAGTGTATTTTAAACAATGAACAAAAATACTTTTAGCCGTGTTTTCATCTCATCGCTTTTATTTGTAAATTCTTTTTTTTTTGCGCTCCATTCCGCTTCTGCAATCTGTTATAATTGCATAATATGCTTTTTGGCAATTTTGCTATTTAACGGCTACCTGCACGGCATTGTTAGCCTCCACCTCCAACCCTCGGCGTTGTCCGAGATAGAATTGTCTCAAAAAATAAAAATCGTCCAAGATGGGTGTGGAATACAGCCTTTTTTTTCTTGCCTATAAGTTAACTTTTATCACCCTTTTGTAATCAAATCACAAACGGTCATGCTACATTAGTTAAAGAACTTTAAATAAAGAAATTCACACAGGAAGGAAGATGTTAATACTATTTTTATAATAAAACATTTGATGAAAAATGATTGCAGATGTGTGTTCAAACTTCAAAAAGGTTTTTTTTGTCTTTTATGTTGAAGTCAATTATTCAAATTCATCATAATGATTTATTTTGCATTATGTTTAACTACATTATTTGAATGCAAAACCAATGATTATTCAATCAATGAACAGGAAAATATACATTTGATTTAATGGTAAATAGTTGAAAAGGAAAAAAAAAACATTTTGAACTGTAATTTGGCCTAAAGCCTGTTTCACACCATGAAGTTATGCATAAGCAATGTAAGGTGGTTCTACTGCGCATTGTACATATGCAATTTAGTTTATTTCAACAGTGCACATGCGCAGCAAAAAGTGACTTTGCATTACTTCTGCTTTACTTCATTTTGTGCATTACTTCTGCTTTACTTCATTTTGTGCATTACGTCTTATTAAGTTATTAGCAAAAAAAAAAAGGTCAAAGTAAACCTCAAAAGTTTGAACTTTTTCTGAAAAGTACAAAATTGTAGGACGTTTACACATAATTGGTTTAATCTTGACTTTCCCATACCTGACTTAAGGTGGTTTTAAAGTGTAAACGTCTCTTTCAGGTGTAAATTGAAGAGAAACGTGACTTGTGTTTTAGAAACTAGAAGGGTAGCGTACGGAATCACTTAAGGATATATGTTCTTGTTGATATCTTTCAAAATATGCGTTTTTGTCAGTTTAAAAATGATCCAATGATATTTTTTTTAAAATTTTCGTCTATTAAAAGTTGATTTTGAAAGATATGAACATGAAAATATGCTTAAATGATTGAGCTATACCCTTTTCTAGTTTCTAAAACACTTTCAAGTCGCTCCAGAAAGTCAGAATAATCAAGAGTTCTAAATCAGCTATTCATAAACCATCTCAACTTTTTTTTTTTTGTAATTTTCTGAAAAGTTTGTGCAAAAATGATGTAACCGGTGAGGTAATTTCAAATTTTAGCAAAGAACTATAATGACAGTCAATTGTTATAACAGTAGGCCTATATAGATATATTACACGAAGAAATGACTAGTTAACTTTTATATCATTTCGACTGACTTTACTACAAATCATAGGTGGGTTTGACAGTTTCTTTTTTATTTCATTGCCAATCAAATATTAGTAACCATTTGAACTGCTAACCAGTAAGAAGTAGTACTTTGGTATACGTGTATATAATTTATGTTCCTTGTGTTATATGTGAGACTTTATGAAGGCGTTCAAGGTAAACTAATCACTAGTAACTACCCCAAAGTAACCCCCTGGAACGTATAGGACACATCCTTCCTATGGGATGCGGTCGTTTTATATCATAACTTCGTTAAGTTTTCAATACATTTTGACATTGAAAATTAAAGAAGACTTTTTAAATGATTAAATATAAAAAATAATGGACAAATTGAAGATAAAATCTGATTTATTGTTATTCTAAAAGATTTTTTTTAATTAGTTTTTTTTTATCAAAATTTTGTGAAAAACAATTTTCAAATTTCTATGTAGAGTCAATTTATAAGATGTTTTTTTTTAAATATTTTGCTAAATTCGCATACCATTCTAGTTTTTAACAAATTTCGGAATTTGTTGAAGTAATAGCTAAGGCTAAAATTCAAAGAAGGAAACTTATTATTTGAACTCTCTCTCTCTCTCTCTGTTTCTGTCTCTCTTTCTCTCTCTCTCTGTCTCTCTCTTTCTCTCTCTCTCTCTGTCTCTCTCTCTGTCTCTCTTTCTTTCTCTCTCTCTCTCTCTCTCTCTCTCTTTCGCTCTTTCTGAGCAGGGTTCTAAATACTGTATGTGCTGTAAGTCTGTTCTGAGGGTTCAAGTCAAAGTTCAAGTGCCAAAGGTCGTATTCTTAATGACTGCTTAGTCAAAGCTAGTGCTAAACTCATGAACTTTTTTCATGTAAAAATTGATAATGTTAGCACCGGTGGCGCTGAGTAAGCGTGAAATGAAACAAACGCCAAACTGAATAAACAATAAACTGAATAAACGCCAATTAAACAAGCGCCCAACTGAATAAGCTCCAAACTTAATAAACGCCAAACTGTATAGAAGCCAAAAATTTGGCGCTTATTCAGTTTTGCAGTTGTTATATTTTGCCATCATTCAGTGCCAAAATGGAACAAACTCCAAACTGAATAAGCGCGAAATTGAACAAACGCCAAATTGAATAAACAATAAACTGAATAAACGCCAAAAAATTGGCGCTTATTCAGTTTGGCATTTGTTCAATTTGGCGCTTATTCCGTCGCCTCGTTAGAGAACTTACCTTTGACTTCAAAATAAGTAAGAATACGATCCCCCTAAGATTTCTTCTTGAAGTTGGGCCTAAGTTGGCGCCCATTATTTAGGTTTAACTCCTGTAATTGAAAATGTATTAGCAAATTTAATTATGAGCTACCCCTCATTTATAAACACAAGTTCAATGATAAGTGTACACACATGAGTTAAATGAATTCAAATTAAATGTGTTTAGGTGAATTATACGGAATCCAGTTAAGGACATGAACACTAAATAAAAATTGACTTTATTATTAATATTTTAAATTGAAATACTAAATCAATAATTTAATGTAAATAGTTTATCTGATTATATTTAAGTATTAACTCAATATTTTCAGATTATTAACTGAAGAAATTGAATTCGATGTATTGTTTGTTTGTCCTTCACAGGGCTCTGTAGAACACGTTTATTATTTAAATGCACTTAAATTATCAGGTGTGTACGAGGTATTAGTTACAAGTTTAATACATTTATATGCAAAAAAAAAAGCAAATACAGTTAACTATTTAAATTATAAATTATCCTCCTCCTCCCATTTTAGTGCCCCAATGCCACCCCGTATTAAACAACACTCGTCTTACAATTTTGTTAGACACACTCACTATTCTTTTTTGTAAAAAAAATAAAAGTTTCACCTCCTTTTTGAGGTACCTCATCAGTGCTGTAATGACTGCAAATACACGAAATAATCGTTTCTTTTGAAACATGTGGTCAGGTGAGAAAGGAGGACCTAAAAATAACGCATTCAACATGGAGATCATTTCGATTTTTATTGTATATTGTTGTGTTTATAAAATTGAAGGGTTTTTTTTATTACCACACGTTTGCTTTTTTTTTCTTCACTGTATTTCTTTCTACTCAAGTAATTTTATTTCAAGATTTATAATTTTCTAAACACGTAGAGGTTCTATTTATTACTGATAATGTTAACTGAGGGATGGATCATGGGAGTTAAAATGGACGGTAAAGTGCAGCAGGATAAAGATTATATACTTTTTTTATTATTATTACAAGCTTTTTTTTTGGGGGTAAAATAAAAAAAAACTCTCCTCCGTCAGTGTTATTTTTTTTGTGAGTATCTTGAATTACAAGAGTTTCATTGCTTTTTATTAGCGGATTTGACCTTATGAACTGAAATCGCAATGTCGTTCGAGGTCAACATTCTTCAGTTGCAATTGAAATTATCTGTATTATTTATTATACATATTATATAAATTCAGAAATGTGCTACTGTTTTTTTTTTAATTGTAATTTTGTATTTAAAAAAAAAAGTTAGGTTTATTTATAGAAAGGTAAAAAATAAGGGTTGGGTTGGGGGGGGGGGTTGTTCTAAAGTTTTACTGTTTTGTGTTTTCTGTCGAATTAGCATCATCATTATTAATGATTGAAATTATACACTTTAATAATTAATGACACAACAGTTGGAGCTGTTGTTCATTTAGTTAGTATAATACAGGGTGTTCGAAAGCACGAAAATTTTATAACGTGCTTTTTAATCAGGAAAGATCCATTTAGATTAGCAATGTGTGTAATTCCAAACTGTTAAAGGGCGTTCACAGATAATTGTCTTTTAGTGGTCAAGATGTACTGCAAAAAGTAGTCGCCTTGTGGCTGTAACTGACCACTCAAGTCGACTTTCACAGATAATTGTCTTTTAGTAGTCAAGATGGACTGCAAAAAAAGTAGTCGGCTTGTGGCTGTAACTGACCACTCAAGTCGACTTTCACAAACAGGTGTCTTTTAGTGGTCAAGATGGACTGCAAAAAGTAGTCGGCTTGTGGCTGTAACTGACCACTCAAGTCGACTTTCACAAACAGGTGTCTTTTAGTGGTCAAGATGGACTGCAGAAAAAGTAGTCGACATGTGGCTGTAACTGACCACTCAAGTCGACTTTCACAAACAGGTGTCTTTTAGTGGTCAAGATGGACTGCAAAAAGTAGTCGGCTTGTGGCTGTAACTGACCACTCAAGTCGACTTTCACAAACAGTTGTCTTTTAGTGGTCAAGATGGACTGCAAAAAATAGTCGGCTTGTGGCTGTAACTGACCACTCAAGTCGACTTTCACAAACAATTGTCTTTTAGTGGTGAAGATGGACTGCAAAAAAAGTAGTCGGCTTGTGGCTGTAACTGACCACTCAAGTCGACTTTCACAAACAATTGTCTTTTAGTGGTGAAGATGGACTGCAAAAAAAGTAGTCGGCTTGTGGCTGTAACTGACCACTCAAGTCGACTTTCACGGATAATTGTCTTTTAGTGGTCAAGATGGACTGCAAAAAAAAGTAGTCGGCTTGTGGCTGAAACTGACCACTCAAGTCGACTTTCACAAACAGGTGTCTTTTAGTGGTCAAGATGGACTGCAGAAAAATTAGTCGACTTGTGGCTGTAACTGACCATTCAAGTCGACTTTCACAGATAATTGTCTTTTAGTGGTCAAGATGGACTGCGGAAAAAGTAGTCGGCTTATAGCGGAAATCGACCACTCAAGTCGATTTTATACGACCAATTTTTTACATTTCATTCAACTACTCTAGGACCACTTCTCAACTACTGGCTGACAAAAGTGTTCGGCGTGTGGCCCAGACCGACCACTTTTTGCAGTCCATCTAGTAAGTTTTATGGACGTGATTTGAGCGCCTTCTAGCTATTATGTTTTAAATCAAAGGCATCATCATGTTCAAAAATCAAATCCAATGATTATATGGATTACTATTGAATTTGTAGTGTTTCAAGCCAGGATGTTATGTGATGGATTTCATTATGGAACGCACATTGAACTTTTATTGGATGTGGTTAATTTGTTTTTTATTCATAATTCCTTCTAATTACCCTGTTTCCATTAGGGTCAAAATATTAGGCGAAGGTGACTTTTGATTATGGAACTTGTCACGTAGCTTTACATTAGCTAGAGGGCGCTCGACTAATGCATAACTTATTTTGACCAGAACTTTTAAGTTCTATTTGTCAGTGGATGGTTACTGGTTTCAGTTACAGTATTTAAATGAGGATGGAGTTTTGTTTTTGGAAAGTTGTATTAAATTAATCCAGTCAAGTGCAGAAAAAGAAGGATGTAAAAATAAGAAGTTAAACAACCACCCAAACAACCACTGTGGCTCATTTAAATAACCTAACCAGTAATCTTTAGTTGACAAATGTTATAAAACCCATTACATGAAAAAAATTACATTATGTTGAGGTAACATGAATTATTTAATATTTAATTAATATTCAAAGAAAAAGTCAATGCAAACTTAAAAATTCGTTTAATTTTTAATTTCAATTAAAAATAATTTATCGAATTTTCAAGTTTGCATTGACTTTTTTTTCCCAATAAAATAATATTTAAGATAATTCTAATATTAAATTTATATCTTATTTAACATAAAACGATTTAACAGTTAATGTTAAAAGTTTTATTTTTCAACATAAAAGTTCATTTTACTACATTCAACAAGCATTTAATAGCAGCAAGAGAGATTAACATATGTGCGACAGGAACTCAAATTCTTATTGGTTTATCAGCTTTAATTTTTCATTTAATCAAAGAGGGGCGGAGTTACGATTGCTCCTCCCAATCGTTATGAAAACAGATAGGGATGACGTAATCAGTGAAGCAAGGGCGGAGTCTTTATTTTCTCTCCCTCCTCTCAGTTTTTCTTGTATTTTGTAATAATAATGCGCTTCACTACCGCATTCCAGCCTCTCTTTCTCTCGAGAACTGGACGAGTCCATCAATTGAAAGAAGACAAAAAGGCAGGGAGAGAAGGAAGCGCCCTTTTTATTATTATTATCATTACTACTACTAGATGGTTGAACCTGACGCCAGTCACTCTAGACTCATTATAGCAAATCGCCAGAAAAACAAACAAACAATTTTCTCGATTCTTGCAAAATATTCATTATTTTTCTTTAGTTGTATTGTTTATTTTCATTAAGAATAAGAAGAAAAAAAATTAAAATAAAACAAATATGGCTTATTGGAAAAAAAAAGCGCAGAGGAGAAGCACGAAATAAGGGGGAATATTGAGGGGGGGGGGCTTTTTTTGGGCAAAATGCCAACATTTTTTCTTGTGTCTCTTTCTAGTAGATTACGATGTATTTTTTATGGGTTTTTCAACGCTCCACTGCTCTTAAAATGTCTTTTTTCTTATATATTTTTTCATTCTGAATAAACTATATTAGTATTTGTTGCAATATACATGTATACCTAGATATATATTGTAATTTTATTTTTATAAATATAAAAAAGCTGCGTCATGAAATGTTAAAGAAAAATGTAACGGGATTTTCTGTATATTTCCGCTATTATGCGATAATATCATTGACTGACTGCAAGTTCCACAACTTCCTTCTATCCCTTTATTTTTGTTTTGTATAAATGAACTAATCCAAAAACAAAATGTGTATTTGCATACAGCGCCCTCATGCGGTCGTGCATTTCCTTTTTCACCCTCTCCCCCCCCCCCTTTCTTCTCTCTACTGATCTCTGGTGTTTTTCCTATGTATGTTATGGTTATTGCGTTTCTTAGTTCTCTCTCTATCAATGGAGTCGAATGAACGGCTTTTCTCAACTGCGCACCCGGAAGTATCTTCTCCATTTGACGGGGAGGAAGTAGTTAAATTACAGTGAACAGGTGGTGCCTCAACCAGCATCGAGTGTATCAGTAGCAGCCGCAATAATGTTATAAGGTTGCAATTGACGCTGAAAAGAATATTTTCTGAACCTGTTGTTATAATTTATTAATATTAATATTCGTGCCGTGGATTATGTTGGATTATATAATTCTAATTAATTAATGGCAGTTTGTTGTGTAGTTTTTATTGATTTAATTCCGAATGAATCTTTGGATATTATCCGAGTGTTTAAGTTCGTTATTGTCGGGATCGGTTCTCGATTATTATTATTATTATCATCATCTCCATGAAAGGAACCTTAATTTTAAGCAGCTACATGTGGACTCAAAATATTATATTAATATTAATATTATTATGGACGTGTTGTTGTTATTATTCGTATTTTGCAGCTGACATTGGTGGACGTTTTGCCGCAAGCTAGCAGCTCTTCTTCTGAGGAGGAACCAGAAGAAGACGAAGAAGAAGAGCCAGCCAGCCAGCCGAGGGACCGCGCGGCCGCGGCGGGCCAACCTTTTTTCCTTTTTCTCTTTCTCTCTCTCTCCCCGTCCTTCTCTTCCTTTTTTGCCGCCCCTCAAAACAAATTGGCCTTCCTCATGTCCTCCTCTTATTCCTCTTTGGGCCGCCAAATCTTCTGTCACCGTGACCATCACCATCATCATCCCTTCTTCCTTCTTCGTTTGTGTAGCCATTATTTGACCATCATCATCTTTAATTGTTCATCATCTTCTTTTTGGTCGTCCAATTCTGAATGGATTATTAATTTCTGATGTCTTGGAATACTGTGAATAAAGTGGAGGTGGCTCAACCTCATACTTCGTCTGGATCTATAAAAGGTGCGTTCTTCTTAAAACTATGCCTCAGTCAAAGGACTCAATGGGATCAATCAAAGGTTGGTCCCCCTAAATATTTATTTATTTATTATTAATATTAGAGGGAAACAAAAAAATTAATTGAAAGAGAAAACAAAATATTTATTTATTATGATTTGCGATTCTTATAAGAAAATTACTAGTTTTATCTGAGGTTTACAGAAAGTGTTTTATTTTTTGTTCAAAAAAGGCAGAAATTTATAAAAACAGTGTTGCCAGATTGCAATAAGATATGCAACAACAACAACAAAAAAAAGATCGCCTAACAGTGTTGTCAGATTGCTCTAGATTCTTCAAAAGAATTTTAAATAGTGTGATGCCAATGTGTCAATCATAGATGAGTTCAGTGATATTTGGTTGAGTACAGTAGACAGAGGAGGATGGTGACTTATGTTCACCACCATCCTTATTGAGGAGAAAACAGTGTTGCCAGATTGTTTTAAGCTAATTGAAAACATTCAGAGCAAAAAGTATATTTGGAAAGAACTTTTTTTTTTTAACTAAATTACACGATCATTGTAAGAAATTGTTTAAAAACTTTTTAACAAAAGTTTGTTTGAAAATGACGACTTGTCACTATTGAAGTGGAGATTGAGTGTGTTAGTCAGAAAGCAGCTGAAATAATGTGAAAGCGCTGAAGTAGGAATTATTATTCCTAATTAAATATCTACATGTAGTTAAAAATGCATCAAGGGTAATGCAGTGTAATTTTAAGTCATTTAAATGGGGTGTTTGTATTCTATAAGTGCTGCTGCTGCTGCTGTTGTTTGAAGTTGGAATCTTTCGACTATGATCATAGATCACTGCAACAGAGGTAGGACTTCTCAAATAAAGCCTTTAATGCAAATGTTCGAGTATTCTTTCGATTAGCTGAAATAAGGCTAAAAGCTACACAATCTTTTGCATTAGAGGCTAAGTGGCTGTTAATCGAAAGAATAGCGCAGATGTCATTCTTTTGTACAAAATATTACTGAGAAAAGTGAAGAAAAATTTGGAAAAATAATCGAATTAAATGAAGTAAAATAACAAATACAGACAACTCCGTTATACAGGGTGTTCATAAAGATTGTTTTTAATAACTTCACTTCGATGTAAGATAGAACAATCTCTAAAATGCAACTAAAATGGGGTTTATCAAAGGTTTAGCATATTTAATTTTTAGAAATATGTTGAATTTGGACATATAGCCGCCATCTTATTTTTTTGGATACAAAGGATGACACGTTTCTGCATTTCCGCGAATATGTTCTGTACAATGTTATATAGTTGTTTTTAAGAGTTATAGCACAGAATAAAGGTGAACACACAGAAGGGAAACTCTTGTGTGCGGTACCTTTGATGTTGCTGTGACAGAAATTGATGACCTTGGAATCGGTTATTCAAGCCACTTCTATGGAGCCGCCATTTTAAAAAGGATTAGAGAAAAGAATTTTTTTTCATAGAAGTGTATGAAAACTTGTGCACATGCGCAGAAAAAAAATCTGTTAAACAAGTTGATGGCCCTGTTTCCCATCTGTATATTCGTCTTATTCTCTGGCTATATAGCACTAATGACATTTGTTATCACATCACAAAGATTGTTTATGAGAGAGAGAGAGAGAGAGAGAGAGAAGTGACGTCTTTTGGC
Organism: Brachycybe producta; assembly: GCA_036925085.1. Classification (NCBI taxonomy): domain Eukaryota; kingdom Metazoa; phylum Arthropoda; class Diplopoda; order Playtdesmida; family Andrognathidae; genus Brachycybe; species Brachycybe producta. Next base: position 156,390 of record JAUPFP010000023.1, read on the forward strand.
GTCCTCTCTTTCAGTTGCATTTTACACATTTGTTTTAATTATATTTTTATTTAGAACTTAAGTTATTAAAAATTGAAACTTCACAATTGACTTTATGGACACTTTGTATTATATCACGTTTATTTTTTTTATAATCGACTCAAAAACTGTGTTCAAAAGGAATCAAAACTTAACTGAAGTAGTAGTAAAGCCCGGATATAAATAACCCAGGGGTCACAATAGTTTTTACTGCTACACTTAGTACAATCTAAACGGGGAACCTATTTAAAAAGGGGGTCACTTGTGTGTGTGTCTTGGGCGTGCTGTATGTAAACTTGTGTGAGCGGAGGACTCTTTATTGTAATTGAATGCAACTTGTGTGGAGAAAGTTGAAATGGCAACTTAAAAATGAGAGGATAAGAAAAATGGTTAAGTTTTGTTGCCAAAAAAAAACCACACAGCGAAGGAAAATACGACGAAATCACATGTGTGTACGAACGCACGCACAAGTGTCACATAATTATTCTCTCCCTTCCCCCCCCCCCCCCCAAATTCAATTTTTGAATGTTTTCATATGTGTTGGTGTATAAAAGGTGCGCGCGCGCCAATGACAAATCTTGCATGTGTCTATTGAAATTGCGCGTGTTTCTCATATGCATTGGTCAATACAGAATGATGATCAATTGATACAGGCAAGTGTGCCCAGCAGTAAAATGTTGTTGCCTCCGCCCTTTTATGAGCATCAGAGCAAATATCAACCAATTAGAAATTGAAAAGGACGGGGCATGTGACATCAAAGTAACAAACCAATTAGAAATTGATGACGCTCATAAAAGGGTTGGGCCAACACAATTTTTGCTGCTAGGCACACTTGCCTGCCTGTCAATTGATTCAATATAGTTGTGTCTTTTAAAGGCAAGGAGACACATGCAGAATATCAGTCGAGATTATATGACAGTCTTGTAAAAAAAATGTTTGCTAAGAATTTCTAAGAATTTTTTTTGGTAAAAAAGAAAAAGCTGAGATTGGCTGAACTTTTTCTTTGGACAGAATCTTTTGTCCAATTTTCTGGCCAATTACAGCAGGTCAAACAATCTAATAAAATCAACCCCTCATTTTTTTTTAATAAAGAGAGGGGAGCAAGGGGTTGTGTGTCAAAGGTCGGTTTTTATGTGTGGCCACTATCAAGCTAAATGGTAAAGCAACTGCATGTTAGAAGAAAAAAAAAGGCAAAAGTGGGAGTAAAGAATCGTCTGTTTTTTGAAGCTAGAAGGCAGACATCTTGCCAAGGAAGACGGCCCACGGGTGTATCTCGTACGGTATGGCAAGCCATTTTTAATGGGGCAGACATTAGGTGTGTGTGTGAATCTCGCACGTCCTGTAATTGTGAAGTATAGTGTGCGCCATCTATTGGCAACACTCAGTTTTGGCTCGAAATGCTTCATAGAAAAAGCTCTTAGTTTATTTACCTCTGTAGACCTATATTTATCTTGCCCCCCCCCCCCTCACTATGTTCAAAGACAGATAAGAATATTATTTTTATTTTCCAGGAAGAAACTCGAGAGAAAAACAATTCCGTATGTGTGTTCCCCGCTTAAGCCGATTTAAATGAAATTAATTGGATCTGTTCCTCTCTCTCTCTCTCTCATAAAAATTACTTGTGTGTTGTTGGCCGACATTTGACATCTTAACCAAGAACTTGGTGAAGGCCACTTTTTCCCTCCTTTTTTTCTTCTTCTCCCTACGTACACATGCATCCGAACGAAATCTCACATGCCAGGACGGTGAGGCTAGCTTGACCCCTGACCTTCCATCGTCATCATAAAAATAAAGATCTGTATATAAGGGGAAGGGGGGGGGGGGAACTTCTTCATTACGCCCACGTTTACAGGTTTTAATATATTAGGCTTATTGAAATGAGATTTTGTTGCAGCAAATAAGTGTTACGTGTTACGCAATGTTTAGTAAATACTAGTAGTATTAGTAGTAGTGTTTGATTTACGTGTAGACTGAATGGCGTCAAAAAGTTGCTGCCACCTCCTTGAAACAGGTCGTATGTGTTGCCGTCTATATATTAAATTGCCTAATTGTCAAAAACTTATTTTTTTTTTTTTTTTCATTATTTAATTAGTTGACGTTTTTTTATTGCTCTTAAATCTCTCAAAGTTCTCTCTCTGATGTATGTAAATTTAACTTAATGTATTACAAGTGTGTGTGTTTGCGTGGTGGTTGTTGGCGTCTTTCAGCCAAGTGAACAAAAAAAGAGGGGGGGGGGGGAGTTTCAAGTAGAACCAAATATTTTGATTTAAAAAAAAACATTATGTAATAACAGCGTTGAATTATTAAAATTTCATTTTTCACATTTTTTTAAAAAAAATATCTTAATTAAATGGCTAACTCTATAAAGTTACAAGACAAAAGTTTATTCATTTAGGCTGTTATTACATTTGGCGCCCTATTCAGTTTGGGCGTTTGCTTCCATTTGGCGCCCTATTCAGTTTGGGCGTTTGCTTCCATTTGGCGCCCTATTCAGTTTGAGCGTTTGCTTCCATTTGGCGCCCTATTCAGTTTGAGCGTTTGCTTCCATTTGGCGCCCTATTCAGTTTGGGCGTTTGCTTCCATTTGGCGCCCTATTCAGTTTGGGCGTTTGCTTCCATTTGGCGCCCTATTCAGTTTGGGCGTTTGCTTCCATTTGGCGCCCTATTCAGTTTGGGCGTTTGCTTCCATTTGGCGCCCTATTCAGTTTGGGCGTTTGCTTCTGTTTGGCGCTTATTCAGTTTGGGCGTTTGATTCTGTTTGGCGCTTATTCAGTTTGGGCGTTTGATTCTGTTTGGCGCTTATTCAGTTTGGGCGTTTGATTCTGTTTGGCGCTTATTCAGTTTGGGTGTTTGCTTTCATTTGGCGCTTATTCAGTTTGGGTGTTTGCTTTCATTTGGCGCTTATTCAGTTTGGGTGTTTGCTTTCATTTGGCGCTTATTCAGTTTGGGTGTTTGCTTTCATTTGGCGCTTATTCAGTTTTGGCGTTTACTGAGTTTGGGCGTTTGGTTCCATTTGGCGCTTATTCAGTTTGACTTTAGTTCAATTTTGAGCGTTTGGTTTTATTTGGTGCTTTCAATTTAGCGTTTACTCAGCGCCACCGGGATAAAGGGGTTGCCTTGTTGTGTCAAATAATGTGAAGGCTGTTTAACGTCATTTTGTCGTCACTAATCAATCTACAATAAATGTCAATAATCCATGAGCCGTAAATTGTGCATACTTGACCAGAGCATAAGACCACTGCAAGATAAGAAATGTGACGCAGAAAAGTGAAGGGAATTGTTTCTCTGGGGGGGAAAACGGAAGTTTAAAGACGGGTTATAACCCTCCCTGATTGGACAAACCTCTTACGTAATGGATCGTACAGGAATAAATGTTTACACGCCAAAACTACGTTTAAAGTGCTTTTTTTTGCCACTGCCCACTAAAATTTCAGTGCGGCCCTTTTACCATTAGCAATAATGCAATAATCACATTCAATATGTGTGAGTACCCAGTTAAAATTATTTGTGGTAAAAATATAAAATGGCTTTATGGCTCTACTTATCTATCTTACCAAATTACCCATAACTACTAGCCAAGTGTTAATTTAATTTATATTGGGGAACACACGGGCAACTTTTGAAAAAGTTTTCGACGACAAAATAAAGCCGAAAGTCGCTGGACTCTCGTTGCAATGTATTTTCGATGGAAAAGATGCCAACCCTGGCATACATTTAAAAGTCGCCTGTGTGTGCGTTCCTTCCATAGAAAATACCTTACGACGACAATTCACAGTGACTTTGGACTTCAATTTTGTTGCCGAAAAGTCTTTCGAAAGTCGCCTGTGTGTCACAAGCTCCTTAAATTAAAACTGTTAAATCTGGGTTCGTCGTTACAAGAAGGGTTGAGAGGGTCCACCTAAAATTGGGAGAATATTGATTCTTTTGTATGAAATGTGATTTTCATAGTAATTAAAAAAATCAAAATACCCATAATGCTACCATCCCCTGGAGAGAAGGTATGTTTGGGGGGGGGGGGGGTTGTCTAAAACGGTATTTTCCTGTTTCGCGTTAAATTTTATTCCAGTTGAACTTTGAAACAAGAAGAAAATACGATTCCCATTCATAATTGAAATACAACCTTGTCAATCTTTGTTAATATGTAAGGAACAAAACCCCCCTTTCTTTGTATTTAAAGTGCCCTCCCCTTAAACATTCAGCCCTGGGGTAATGGGTATTGGTGGTTTGAGTAGGGGATTAATAAGAGAGGTGGTGTGAGAGGGTAAGGGCACTTCCGGAAGAGAAAAGCATAATGACCTTGAAAGGAATCTAGTGGTCAAATATCTCTTTAAAATGATGAGCAATTGAAAACTTGATGGGGCCTTTTTTTTTTTGGCTTTTATCTTCTTCTATGGACTGAGAGTGGACAGGTCAAGAGGTCATTGTCTCTTTTATTCATTGGTCCACTGACTTTTTTTTTTTCGCTTTTTATCAGTTTTCTTTTCAGGCGTCCTTTTTGTAATTTCATTTTCAATTTTATAACTTTGGAAGTTTTTCCACAGGAATCTTTTTTTGGTTTATGGAATTTGACCTTTGAACTGACACTTAGATTTGAATAATTGTGACCGTCTGAATCCAGTAGAAATAGTTTCATTGTAACAAATCGTTGTTTTTTGTTTTTATTTCTCTTTCGGAGGTGGGTTGGGAAAATCCTGTTTTGTTTGCTTAAATTTTATTTGTCGCCGCCATTTTCCCTACAAGTAAAAAGTGTCTCTCTCCCTCTCTCATTTTCTCCTATGACTCTTGACTAATATTATTATTATTATTATTATCTTGTGTTGATATGGTCGAGTGATTAATATTATGTTTTACCAATCTGTAAACCTTGGTTTATTCTCGGAATGAGACCTATTTTTTTGTTAGTAAAACAGATATAGGGGGTGGGGGATGGTGAGTGAGTGACTGAGTGGGTGGAGTTATTAGTGTACGTGTGTTACAAGTAATAACCGTTATGCTTCAATCTCGTTAAAAAAATTAATTGTTGACAAATAATTTTCATTAGTCATTCATTGGTCAGTCAGTCTTTTGGTTTGCAAATTTTCTGCCCAAAATGTTGGTGAAAAAATGTGGTTACAAAAAATAAAAAAAAATAAAAATGACCTCTAGGTCACACAGGTGGTAGTGCGGTAGGAGTGCTGATCTAACGTCGAATTGAAAAAGAAGCGCCAAATTTGAATGGCTTTGGAAATTTAGGCGTTTGTTCAGTTTGGCATTTAAATAATCTGGTGCTTATTTATACCTTCTTGTAAACACATGAGTTAAATGAATTGAAATTAAACGTGTTTAGGTGAATTATACGGAATCCAGTTAAGGACACGAACCAAATAAAAATTAACTTTTTTATTAATATTTTAAATTGAAATACTAAATCAATATTTTAATGTCAATAGTTTATCTGATTATATTTAAGTATTAACTCAATATTTTCAGATTATTAACTGAATAAATTGAATTCGACATATTGTTTGTTTGTCCTTCACAGAGGGCTCTGTAGAACACGTTTATTATTTAAATGCATTTAAATTATATCAGGTGTGTACTAGGTATTAGTCAGTTTTCTAAATTACAAAATCTAGTATGTTTGAAAACGTCTTGTTCACTTTAACCCTCAATGTACAATTTGACATCCTTTATGTTACAACTATGCAGTTAATACTTGAGGGCTAAGTGACTTACTATTTTTGTTGATTATTTTAGTGACTCTAAAGGAAGAATCACACACCTACTGAAAACCCTGCAGAAAACAGAAATAAAAATAAAACAATCAGACTATTTCTATAGTCTTTTGCACTAAAAAGATATAGATGGCGGTTTTAATTAAATTTCTTACAAAGTGAAATTCTTGTAAAAATCGAAATTATTGGTCAGTTTGAAACTGCCATAAAAAGTTTGTTTTTAATATCTATTAATATGAAAGTCCCTTTTAAAATGACTCAGTTACTCTTCTAGTTTCTAAAAAGGGGGCGGGGGGCCACGTGTCGTCTTATTTTTCACAAGTTGTAATTTTCAAAAAGTTCAAATTTTTACCCCAATGGAAAACAAGGCCTAAAAGTGCATTTTATTTTTCTGGTTGCTTTACTAATCATACGCCCCAAAACCTACTGCGCTTCCACTCCCCCTTCCACCCCGCAGTTGCGGTGTTTGGGGCTCCCTAGCTGCGGCCCTTTTTCTTGCACGTAATCTTGCGATAAAAATAGCCAGTGTGATCGCCGCTTTAGTGAAGATTCTCATAACCAATTTTGTTTCTGATATATGGGCATGGCAGGGACCTTTGTAGGCCCACCGTGCTAGAGTTGGAGGGAGGGGAAGTGTTATCGTTGTGTAGTTGTGACTGATAAGTTCTCTCTCTCTCTCTCTCTTTCTCTCTCTCTCTCTTTCTCTTTCTCTCTCTCTCTGTAAGGGGTGGAGAGTCAGTAACCAGAGGGTGGGGTAATAAGGCCTACGATGCGTTCCACTCAAGATATGAAGAAGGAAAGGAAAGGGTTTTTTTATAAAGAGAGAGGGGGGGGGGTCATCTTTTTATACATGTAGCATTTTATTCATCCGTATAATGTTGCCCTCTTTTAAATAACATTCTATTGTTTTACTCAATATGTAGGGCCCAGTCTTTTTATATTATTATTATTATGATAAGGAAATGCGAAAAAAAAAAAGAATTTTCTGTTTTATCCTCAACAAGAACAACATGAAGTAGAAAAACAAAATGTGATGGTTCACCAATTATGAGTGTTTACAGAAGAATCTTAAATAATACGTATTTACAGATTTACATTTTTAGAAACTGGAAAATTCCTTTATTTTTTACCTAAAAGATTATTATGTAAAAAGTTGAGAGAAAAATGATTCTATTTTGAGTTGATTGAAATGGACCACTTAGCGCCTCCTCCTCCATTTATTTACTATTCGAAAAATGGAGTGTCCAGTCTTCCTTATTTTGTTTTTATTAAAATGAAATTTTCGAAGTGTTTTTTCATCTTTTTTTTTTTTTTTACTCCTCTTCACCTTGAAAGAGGGTGAGGGGGGGGGGGGGAAAGAAAAGACGATAAAACAGGTGAGGCGGTGCTTTCTAAAAGGTCAATTGGGGTCACTCGCAGGAAAGGAGTGGAGAGGGAACCGGAGATCTAGAAGTAGAGTATTTACAGAACAAGGAAAAAAAAAAACCGCAAATGAAATAATTTTTTTATTCGCAAATATTATTTATGATTTATGGAATTTAAAAAAAAATAAAATAAAAAGAAACTTAAATGTCTTTTTTTTTTGAGGAAAAGAAAAATGAATAAATTTGCATATTTAGAAAGTTACGTGGGGGCAGACAGGTGTCCAAATTCAAGAAGGAAATTTAACACTTGAACTTTAAATTTTTGAACTCTCTCTGAACAGGGTTCCAATAAACCCCCTCCTGAACTTTTGTTTCTCTATTAGGCATGTTTTTTTCTTCTTTCTGCACTTGTGATCGAAACATTCATGAGCACCACTATGGAGGGCCACTCATGGCATAATTGTCGTATTTGGTGTGTCCACAGTTCAGTTATCAACAATTGAATTGTGAATATAATATCCATAATTGCGGATATTATTAATTAGGGATAAGCTTATCAATAATTGGACTATTTGCATAATGGCTCGACCACATGTGCAGAAGAAAAAAAACATGCCTTAATATGCCTTATGTTGGAACTTCTAACCCTGTTTAGATAGTTACAGCTTAAATTCAAGACAGGCATCTGTAGACAGCTTCAGAATTTCTTTGGCTCCTCCCTTTTATGAGCGGCAGACCAAATATCAACCAATTAGAAAAAGGGCGGGGCATGTGACTTGAGACTCAGTAACAAATCAACTAGAAATTGATGGACGCTCAAAAGGGCGGAGCCAAAGAAATTCTGAAGCTGTCTACAGATGCCTGTGAGCTCAAGTTCTTTAGATTTGCATTTGTACCAGAGGCTATTTCTATTTTGGAAGTAACCACAAAGGTCATATGACGTCATACAGGTCATCAGGATGTTTGTGGAGCTGTATTTTTCAGCATTATTAATTTTCTTTTTAGACAGGTTAGGTCAAGCAGCCATTTTTGTTTGATCACTTGTGACACTGAATTACTCAAAAGCCCGTTGGTTGTGACAAAAAAAAACATACTTTTTGTACGGTTGGGTGTCATGTGACCAAACTAAACATACATCTCCTACAATACAGGCCTGATTTGTAGGACATATCTTGTGGCCTAGAATTGCATCAATCATCATTTGGCGCTGTTTAAACACGGTTTAACGCGCTCAATTTGAAAAGGTTTGCATCTTTATGACAGTTCTGCCTAGCACTAACTTTTCGTTTGCCCCGCCCTTTTATGAGCGTCATCCATTTCTTATTGGTTAGTCACTTGGTTTGATGTCCACATGTCCCGCCCTTTTCAATTTCTAATTGGTTGATATTTGGTCTGACGCTCATAAAAGGGCGGGGCAAACGAAAAGTTAGTGCTGGGCACAACTGCCTGTGGCCCTTTATGGTGTCAAATGTGTGTGTGGGAGGGGGTGTCTCCTTTAGTCATATTGGTGTAACTGTAACATGACGTTTATACTGAATTCTTTGCATGACATATCTCGTGTATTGGGAAATCGTCTGCGAAGTATGTTAAAGTGCGCCCTCTAGTGCCAGAGTGACGAAAATCGCATATTAACGAATGCTTATTAACAAATTTTCCAAACAGGCAATTAGAAATCGGGGAGAACTTCAGTTGGCTCCGCCCTTTTTATGACGACCGACAACTTCTAATTGGTTTGTTGTGTGGTTCGACGTTCAAAAGGGCGGAGCAGGTGACGTCAGACTACATAACCAACCAATTAGAAGTTGCGTTCGTCATAAAAAGGGCGGAGCCAACTTCTGTTTGTCCCGATTTCTAATTACCTGTATTTTCCAAATGTTTTTGTTGGAAAATGGCAGGCTTGTAATAGTGAACCATGAGCAATGCTGGCCGTCAGTAGCGCCAGCTAGTGAGGCTCAAGTTTAAATACGGAGGTGTCCATTTGTGGAGGAGACAGACAGACACCTTTGTTACCTTGTGTGTTTGTTTAACCCACTCTTTTTCTTCTTTTGATTTTTATTTGTTGGGCTTTAATAACGAGTGTGAAAGAACAAGATTAAAAAAATGTCTTGTGTTGAAATCCGTTAATTTTAGCTGGCAGCAGCAGGTTTTTTTTGTGACTTCAGATCACGATTTTGTTCGCCGCAAGAATCCAACCTTTAAAAAAAATCTGTTGCGTAATGCACGTAGCAGACCTATTAAATATTCATTTGTTTCTTTTTTTCATACAATGCTGCTAGGCCTCGCCAGGCCAGGCCAGGCCTCACTCACTCACTCACTCACTCTTCTATACAAGGTGTTCACAAAAGTAGATTTTTTTCTTCTTTTTCTTGCAACTTTGGTATTTTATTTAAATGATCTAGTCATGTTTTATTGTATTTGCTGTCTTTCTTGTATAGTTCATTTCAAGGAGAGAAAACCGGATGAATTATTTAAATGAGTTACGTCCATATATTTTATGTTTGTTCTGATTGGTCGTTACAGCCTGTTGTTTTAAATACCCTGTGCGCCCCTTTTGTTATAGACCTAACGGTTTGATAATGTCCAACAACCAATCAGAACGATTGGGAAGGATACTGACGTAATTAATTTAAAAAAACCGTAATTTGTTTGTTTTACTTGAAAATTGACTATAGAAGTTTACTAGTTAATGGACACAGGCAATTAGAAATCGGGACATACCGATGTTGGCGCTGCCCTTTTTATGACGACCGGCAACTTCTAATTGGTTGGTTATTTAGTCTGACGTCACATGCTCTGCCCTTTTCAACGTCGAACCACACAACAAACCAATTAGAAGTTGCCAGTCGTCATAAAAAGGGCGGAGCCAAATTCTGTATGTCCCGATTTCTAATTGCCTGTGTTAATGGACTAGTTAATATCAAAATAAACATGAATTTCGCCCTTTGTTCCCACCTGTTTGCTATCTTTAATTAGATTGATTAGGCCCTACTTATGTTTCTTAACATTTAAGTTTCATAAAAGAGCGAATTATGTGAAAATATTTCACTTTCATCAAAATCACAATTAATTTAGGGTAAAAAAATACAATAATGATTAAAAAATATAATTATATATCATGATATTTATTAGTGATATACAGTATGTATCTAATAACCCTGAACAGTGATGCAGGGCAGTGCCGTCAAAAGAATTACTGAGGCCCTGAGCTAAGTAGAAACAAGGGATTCAAGGAACCCTATAGACCTCCATTGCTTTAATATATGCTTTCATATATCAAATAACCAACTTTTTTTTCATTGTTACATGTGTGCGCATGAGTACGCACGTGTACACACTTGTGCGCACGTGTACACACGTGTGCGCACGTGTACGCACGTGTGCGCACGTGTACACATGTGTATATAGATAAACACACATGTATGTACTCATGTACATGACATAGTTACATGTGATGCGCATGCGTCATTCATTTGTAATAATATGGGATTAAAATGAAAATACGTCACATGTATTCTAATATACAAAAATAATAACAGAACATAAAAAGGAACACCCCTCCTAAATAATAGAAAAGTCACCCCCTTTCGAATGCTACAACTAAAAAGAGGAAGGATCTCGATTTTTTTTTTAAAAATTACGTTTTTAAAAAAATCGAAATTTTATATATCAAATCTCTCTAAAATTCCAAGTTTCCAAATTCCAGTTTCATCGTCAGAATGTGTACATCATTTTAGGTCTGATGATATTTTATTGTAGGTGGCCCCGTTTTCGAGTTGTTCGACCCACAAAAAATTATGACCAAAAACTCAAAATTTGTTTCTAAAAATTTTTTATTCATACAAAAATAACCCATGGGTAAAATTTTCTACTTTTTTGTCAGGAGCATCATATTGACCCACGGAATCAAATAAAAAATATTGCATGTCTTTATCTCATTCCGTTCTTGAGTTGTTCGAGGAACAAAATCGGGTTCCGGACACACAGACATCTTTTTTTGCCCCTTTTCTTGCATGATCCTATAAAAAACGGGGGCCCAGAGGCCCACCCCAAATATTACATTTAAACCACATTAAACAGCATGTTAAGTTAAAGTTAATAAATGTGGCCATTTAAAACTAATGGGGGCCCTGGCCTCAGGATTTCACTAATGGCGCATTCACACTAGGCTGGTTGCTGCTGGCTGGTTGTAGCCTGCTAGCAGCATATTGTGAACTGCTACCAGTAGTTGCTTTCTCCAGCAGGCTAGTGATTTTAACAGCGGCTGGTGAAGTTGAACATGTGTAAATTATGTTGTTTCTTTGAAGAACTAAGAACTAGCTGTGAATGTGGAGCCATAGTAACAGCTCTGCACTCACCAGATTTCTTCGGGTCCGTGGACTACAGTTTAGCTGATATATTTTAGATGGGCGAGGATGTTTTCCACAACTATCTTGACATGTTGGGACATATCTTTCACGCGTTGCTGTCACAGGCTTGATACGGGCCACTTGTGGCTCCACAAAGTGGTTGACGCGGCTTGCTTCAGACGGACAGTGGTATGACCTTGATCATCACTGACAAACAAGGCTATAGCCACTATTTGTGGCAGGATTCAACCACCCGTCGCCATTGTGGTGGTGGGGGGGGGAACGGTGACAGTGGCTCGTGTGAACATTTCCTGCAAAAAACAAAATGACCATTTTATGTGACAACAGCAAAGTTGTAAACTAGATTATTGAACACCGTGTAATATAGTAGAAATTTGGTTATGTATTTTTACTAGCTGAATGGGGCAGGTTTATTATTACAACTTCTTGCAATAATAATGTATTTAAAGAGAGATAGATAGATAGAGAGAACACTGGTTGGTGTTGTTATTTAACTTCATAGTTCAATTCAAGGTCGAGCCCCCTCCCCTCGACCCCCTGCCCCTTCTCCCCTCTTTAATTTTCTTTTCATATTTGGAGTTAAAAACGTCATTCGATTTTTTTTTTGGTGACATTTCATTTGTGTGTCTTGTCTGCCTTTCTCTTTTTACTTGGGTGTGTATCATTTTCTAAGCATTTTTGGTTTGGGATTTTCATAAATGTAAACCACAAATCATCGTTAGAAATGTTGTTGTTTTTGTAGTTGTCCACTTTGGTTCCGTTTTGACCACTATGTAATTATTTAATGATGAAAACTTTTTTAAGACTTTTTCTGTGTTGAAACAAAACTAATAATAATTTCACATGAAACCAGTTTTTTTTTATTATCTTGTTAATAAATCTAATCTCTCTGTAAGTCCCTCAGTGAGTGACGTCACTAATCTATGGGATGCAGGAAATGAAAACTGACCGGAAGTGGTGGAAAGTCGAGCTAAAGAGAGAGAAAGAATGGATTTGTTTTAATCTTCTCTAAACTTTTATTTTGCCAGGGGCCCTCTCTACTGCCTTATAGGGGCCCTCTCTTCTGCCTTATAGGGGCCCTCTCTTCTGCCTTATAGGGGCCCTCTCTTCTGCCTTATAGGGGCCCTCTCTTCTGCCTTATAGGGGCCCTCTATTGTCTTATGGTGGGGTTCCTTTCTATTGTCTTATGGGAGGGTTCCTTTCTATTGTCTTATGGGAGCCCTCTATTGTCTTATGGGAGCCCTCTATTGTCTTATGGGAGCCCTCTATTGTCTTATGGGAGCCCTCTATTGTCTTATGGAAGCCCTCTTGTTTTATGGGGCCCTTTATTGTCTTATGGAAGCCCTCTTGTTTTATGGGGCCCTTTATTGTCTTATGGGGCCCTCTATTGTTTTATGGGGCCCTCTATTGTCTTATGGGGCCCTCTATTGTCTTATGGGGCCCTCTATTGTCTTATGGGGCCCTCTATTGTCTTATGGGGCCCTCTTTTGTCTTATGGGGCCCTCTATTGTCTTATGGGGCTCTCTATTGTCTTATGGGGCCCCTCTATTGTCTTATGGGGGCTCCTCTTTTGTCTTATGGGGGCTCCTCTTTTGTCTTATGGGGGCTCCTCTTTTGTCTTATGGGGGCCCCTTTTTTGTCTTATGGGGGCCCCTCTTTTGTCTTATGGGGGCCCCTCTTTTGTCTTATGGGGGCCCCTTTTTTGTCTTATGGGGCCCCTCTTTTGTCTTATGGGGCCCCTTTTTTGTCTTATGGGGCCCCTTTTTTGTCTTATGGGGCCCCTCTTTTGTCTTATGGGGGCCCCTCTTTTGTCTTATGGGGCCCTTTATTGTCTTATGGGGGCCCCTCTTTTGTCTTATGGGGCCCTTTATTGTCTTATGGGGCCCCTCTTTTGTCTTATGGGGCCCTTTATTGTCTTATGGTGGGGTCCCCTCTATTGTCTTATAGGGGTCCTATTCTGTTTATAGTTGTGGGGACTTCAAAGGGATAAAGAAGATAATTAAGGGGGTGGCATAGGGCTTCAGATAATAACTGTCATCATTACTCATATAGTCATTTTTATGTTGTGGTTTTCAAATAAAACTGACTACATGATTGGTTAAGGTCGTTTTAAAGTTTAAACGCGTCTCGAACTTAGGTTATTCTGTCTTTCAGGTGTAAAATCAAGAGAAAAAAACTTGCATGTATTTTGTAAACTAGAAGAGTAGCTCAATCGCTTAGGGCTATTTTCAGGTTGATATCTTTTAAAATAAACATCTTTATATCATTTTGAAAATAACTCAATTTTAAGTGTAGGTGATATTTTTTAAATTTTCGTTGATAAAATGTTTAATTTTGAACGATATTAATGAGTATAATACTATTATGGTGGTTTTCGTTTCTTGAACTTTGATTATTCTGTCTTTCAGATGTAAAATGATGAGAAACTTGAATGTTTGTATGTTAGAAACTAGAAGGGTAGCTCATCGACGTAAAGGTCTCTACACGCTATCAGATCATAAGATTCATAACACGGTCCGGTCTGGTCAGGGTCCGTTCAAGTTTTTCTATCGGCTTTCGCACTGGTGACCACCACACTCAGATATATTATGGTTTTAAAACAGTGATCTGAGTGTGATGGTCACAACTCACCAGTGGCGAACGCCGACTTTCTAACTAAATGCATTGGATTTCAATTGAAAATCTTGAGTCCGAAATTATTGACCGGATCTAGCCGTGATTTTATATTGTGTGAATCGACCTTTAGGGTCGACCGTGTTTTTATTCGGATAGTAATATTAGTATTTTCGTGTTCATATCATTCAAAATAAGCTTTTTTTTTTCTTTCTTTCTAAATTTTTGTTTATAGAATTCAAAGATTAAAACAACATGAAAATAAAAAGTGAGATTTTCCTTCGTTTCAAACACGTACAGCAAAACGATGAGAACGATGGTTTTTTAAAAAAAAACTAGAAGAGTAAAAAAAAAAAAAATATGTGGATAATTTTCATGACGAATATTTTTAAAAATTAACTTTTAAATTTAATAGTGCAAGTTTGAATACAAAATTGTATGTTTTTACGATCAACTTAATTTGATAAAATCGAGAAGAAAAAAAAAGTCGTTATTTATAGAAACTGACATAAAAAGTATATTTTTAAACTAAGTGATAAAATTGTGAAAAATTATTGGTCCACATTTGGTTGATTTTGTATTTTCACGTAAAATTTCAAGATTCTTTCTTTAAGTTGCTTAAAAAAAGGACATTCTCGTCGATTTTTCTTTGTACAAATAATGAAAAATAAAATGTTCTTCTTTAAAAGTTAGTTCAGAACAACACACGTATAATTTACATAACAAATGGGAAAACTTTTCAAACATTGTTAGAAACTGGAATATATAATAGATAAATAGTATTTTGACTGGCTTGTTTATTTTTTATCTTTCAAAATAAACATTTTATAAAGTATTTTGAAAACTTCGCGATTTGACTGATCATTTCAATAAGGAAATAATTTAAAATATGCTTAAAAGTTTTATTTTAAACGATATTGTTAAATTTGCATTAAAAAAACATAAAATTATGTAAGTTTATTGCAAAAAAATACGGTACTCTTTTACAGTTTTTTCTTCTTCTTCCGTAGAATGTTTTTTTATTAAAAAAAAAAATGCGGATGAGATTTTTGGTTCTCCTTTAAAAGACAGTTGCACGCCGCCCGTATTGTGGCAGCCATTGACGGCGTGCCTTTTTTCAGGCATCGATTCTTCTTTCTTTCTCCGTTGCATGCAATGCGTGTATGGAGCATAGAAGAGATTTATAGGAGGGAGGAGGAGGAGGAGGAGGAGCTTTGGCAATGTGTTTAGTAATAGAGAGATAGATAGATGTAAAAAAGAGAGAATTGACTCCTATTGAACTTTAGCGAACGCATAGAGAGGCCAATGACCCAAGCGCTCCAATAACCCAGATTAGAAAAAAACACTTCCTGAAATACTCGGTTTGGCTCACGTTACAACAACCAACACACACATCTCATTATATTTACTGCTGAAATTCTCTCTCTCTCTCTTTCTCTCTATGTACTCAATATTTTTTTACTTCTTCTGTTGCAACCCGTTCTTTGAACGTGACGTCATTTTGTTTCTAACTTGTCTGTTTTTCTTTATTAAAATAAAAAGTCGTTTTGATAAGAAATAATTGATTAATATTATTATTAAAAGTGGAAATATTTGAACTGGATAATCTCTACAACAAACATGTCAAACTCAAATTCTAACACGGGCCGAATAAACAAGGCCTAAGTTTATGTGGGCCGCAAAAAAACCCCCCCAAAACTTCAATTTTTATAGAAACGTACGTTTATTTCGAAAAGTACAGTACGATATTTTTATTAAAACTTTTGTTACGTACTGTTATATTGGCTGGGCCACAAAGATATTCGCTGTGGGCCGCGTGTTTAACATGCTTGCTCTATAAGCTAACAACTGTCATTTTGTGATCGGTTCCCTTTTTGATTTGAATTTGAATAAATACTATGCAAGCAACTCGAGAGAGAGAGAGAGAGGGGCCTGTGGCAGAGGGACTATTTAATTCAAAGAAGCATAGTAATGCCTTGTCAAAATAAACCAACGGCTATAATAATTCTGCCAGGCAAATATAATATGTTCCCCCATGCACGACCTCAGGCAAGTGTGTCCAACACTTAAGTTTTCGTTTGCCCCGCCTTTTTATTGACACCAGACCAAGTAACAAACCAATTAGAGATTGATGGCGTCTTACTTATTTTTCTTAGTGGTCACTTCTAACCATATTATACAAAGGCATGTAGAAATCGGGAAGAACTTCAGTTGGCTCCGCCCTTTTTATGACTAACGCAACGTCTAATTGGTTGGTTATGTAGTCTGACGTCACTTTTCAATGTCGAACCACACAACAAACCAATTAGAAGTTGCCGGTCGTCATAAAAAGGGCGGAGCCAACTGAAGTTCTTCCCGATTTCTAAATGCCTGTTATTAATACAGCTTTGTGCATCGGTGGCCTATTAGTTTTGGTCAAGACGCCGCTAATATATTTTTAAAAGAATATTTAGCGCTGAAGTCGGCGTTACGAACTGCTAACTTGTTGTAATGAAGTTGTATGTTTGTTACTAACATTTTAGACAATATGTGGAATACATAAAACAACAAGCTAATCTACACAATGTCGAATAAAGACTATAGATTGGATTTTTATTTTAATTTGCAATATTTAGAGAAAGATGTGTCTTTGAATTCATTGCATATGGGGCAATGTGATAATAATACTCTTGCAAGACTTTAAAGTAGTTTCTTGCTTGATTTACTGTTTTGTTTTGCAAGATTCACTCTTTTGTTTTGCAAGATTCACTCTTTTGTTTTGCAAGATTCACTCTTTTGTTTTGCAAGATTCACTCTTTTGTTTTGCAAGATTCACTCTTTTGTTTTGCAAGATTCACTCTTTTGTTTTGCAAGATTCACTCTTTTGTTTTGCAAGATTCACTCTTTTGTTTTGCAAGATTCGCTCTTTTGTTTTGCAAGATTCGCTCCTTTGTTTTGCAAGATTCGCTCTTTTGTTTTGCAAGATTCGCTCCTTTGTTTTGCAAGATTCGCTCCTTTGTTTTGCAAGATTCGCTCCTTTGTTTTGCAAGATTCGCTCTTTTGTTTTGCAAGATTCGCTCTTTTGTTTTGCAAGATTCGCTCTTTTGTTTTGCAAGATTCGCTCTTTTGTTTTGCAAGATTCGCTCTTTTGTTTTGCAAGATTCGCTCTTTTGTTTTGCAAGATTCGCTCTTTTGTTTTGCAAGATTCGCTCTTTTGTTTTGCAAGATTCGCTCTTTTGTTTTGCAAGATTCGCTCTTTTGTTTTGCAAGATTCGCTCTTTTGTTTTGCAAGATTCACAGCAATATTTGACTTATTTCTTGCATATTTCTGCAAATTGTCCAAAACGAGTAAAAGGGAACTACATAATTTGTTAGTTTCGTTTTGATGAATCTGTAGAATAACTTATTTTTTCATTTGGCCTATAACGCAAAGTGAGAAAATTCGTGAGATTTCTGTTTTATTTTTTACATTGAAGAGTTGTCATTGATTGTTAAGTCAAAGCTAGAGCTAAATTCATCAACTTTGATAGAAAGTTTCATGCAAAAGCTGATGATTTTAGCACTTGCTTTTGACTGACTGACTGACTGACTGACGGCAATCATTGAGAAGGATCCACAATGCCTAAAACAACAAGGTAATCTACGTAACCGCGTTAAGGATTTATATATGTGGAAGAGAAAATAGCTATTCAGAGAATTCAGCTATTTGGCCTTTTTGTTAGTCTCTGTATGCAGCAGCCCTTTTGCGTTCCACAGGTCGGAGCTTCACCTCGAACCTAACTTATAGTCTTGAAGGAGAAGGCTAAATAGTATGACAAAGAGCTAATTTATTTGCTAGCTTAAGAGGGCATAACATAGATTGGCTTGTTGATTTAAGCTTTTAGGCGTTATATGCATAGAATGCATAATATTGCCTCTCTGCACCTAAAACTGAACTATATTATGGATGATTTTGCATATTGACTAGTTAATCTGTAAAATG
This sequence comes from Brachycybe producta, assembly GCA_036925085.1. Taxonomy (NCBI): domain Eukaryota; kingdom Metazoa; phylum Arthropoda; class Diplopoda; order Playtdesmida; family Andrognathidae; genus Brachycybe; species Brachycybe producta. The sequence continues at coordinate 174,426 of JAUPFP010000023.1, forward strand.
GAAGTATTTTCCACTTTGCCTGTGACACAACATAATTTAGTCTTTCGCCAACAGAAACAGTACAGTTATTATGTTTGATTTATAAAAAAAAGACACCTTATTAAATTATCAACTTTTCACTTGTTGAATAATTATTTTTTCTCTCTCTCTCTCTAATGATCATTAGCGCCATCTGTTCAGTTATCTAACTTTTATTTGCAAGTACAATTCTCCTCATGTGGGCTATATATTATAATATATTATAATATTATGCAAATGATAATGAGGTTTATTCTTATGACATAGTTAATTTTTTTTTTCAGGCAACTTTCTCTCTTAAAAGATTTTTAGGCTTATTATTATTATAATTCTGTTTCTCTCTCTCTCTCTCTTTCTATCTATCCACCCCTTTATTAAATAAAGAGAAAAGAAAATCTATTAAAAAAAGGCTCCTCCATACTTTCACCTGTTTCATTGGAGAAACAGGTTTATCTCTCAAATTGGGAACAATGGTTTTAAACAATGGTTTTTTTTCCACATACGTTACGTAGGATTACATAAGCCGAATCTTTATTTTTTTTAAAAAAGTTAAATCATATTCATTTTTTGGCATTTGTTTGATGGCGTTGACCGACCTACATTTTGGTGTTTTTTTTTTCTATCTCAACATTATTATTAACCAATTGGAATCACTTTTACACCTTCGAAAATGCTTCTTTTTTTTTTTGGTCCTACATAGAAATCAGCTTTTTCTCTTTTTGTATGGAGATTTTTTTTTTAAACTTTCGAAACTAGTAGAGCAGGGCTTGAAATAACATTTGGCCCGCGGGCCGCAGAATTTTATTTTTAATTTTTTTTTAAAAATATGACTTCATTTAAGAAGTGAAACCATGTAAGTGACATTTTTTGGTGCTTTTGAAGGTTTTGTTATAAAAAAAAATCTTAAAAAAATAAGTGCATCATTCGGAAAATGTCTCGCGAAATAAACAAACATTTATTTTAAAAGATATTGACTAGTAGAGACATCTGGTAGACCGATTTTCAAATCCACTTAATTTTGTTTTTGCGAATATTTAGAAAAAAAAAAAATTGTTTGTGATGTCATGTTTGTAACATATGTATATTGATTATGGCTCAAAAAACGTCTAAATAATTTTATTAGCAAGAAATCGTATGACAAAACCTTAAATTTGCATTCTAACGTTTTTTTGTTCCTCTTGTTAAATTTATATTTTGTTAGTTACACGTGGTAACACGAAAGTTGAGAGAGTTATGCCTAGTAGACACCTGATAATTTAAACGCATTTAAATAATAAACGTGTTCTACAGAGCCCTCTGTGAAGGACAAACAAACAATATGTCGAATTCAATTTATTCAGTTAATAATCTGAAAATATTGAGTTAATACTTAAATATAATCAGATAAACTATTGACAAAATATTGATTTTGTATTTCAATTTAAAATATTAATATTAAAGTCAATTTTTTTTTGGGTCATGTCCTTAATTGGATTCCGTATAATTCACCTAAACACATTTAATTTGAATTCATTTAAATCATGTGTGTACAAGTTATTAGACTGGTATAATTAACTTCTTTCGATATTTGGTCAAACCTATGGGCGCCCAAAGATCCTGGCTCGGAGGCGCCTCTGTCCCCTTTTCAAAAGCAAAGTTAGTTAATTATCTTATTTTAAAGTAATACGTGTGCGCCACTCACAGAGGTAAACTGTGTTAAGTAACCTAACTTAAATTTTAGTTGTCATTTGAAAGTTATTAAGGGAATAGGACTTAACACGCTATACTGTCATCTAGCGGCCGATGTGTAAAACTGTGGACTTAACACTGTAGGCATGCGAGGATAAGAACCTGATCAAAACCGAAGAGAAATCTAATAACAAATGCGACCAAAATCATCACCTCCACAAGTTGAAAATCAAATTCAACTACATTTTAGTTGAATATATTCAACTTTACTTTTTTAACCTCATTTTTGCGCATTTTATTATTTGCACTTTTTCCGGTTTAAACTGGAAACACGCGGGAAGACATAATCTACATGTATATGTTACTGTCAATCTGCACATTGCCTAGGCAATCTGCAAAACAAGCAACCTACTAGTGAATCTGCAAAATTCAACACCTAAAATGTATTGAATTTTGTAGAATCACTTAGCAGGTTGTTTGTTTTGCGGATTGCCTAGGCAATATGCAGATTGACAGTAACCTGTACTGTATACCAGATAGATGGATTATTTGCATTCATCTTCAATGGTTTTTGACAGTAATAAGAATTTATTATTTATTGGTTTTTGCAGTACGTTGTGGGTTGTTAGATAACGGATGATTATATTAAGATTAATAACCCAATTTCGATTTATATCTTATATAATAGGATCGCTTTCACTCTTATTCAACTGGTTGATTTTCGTGTTTAGTGATATCCTTTTTTGTGTGTGTTTGGGTTTTGTTACATTCCTTCTTTCTTTGCCTGATTTCTTTTGTCATCGAAAAGTGAAAAGAAGTTTTCTACTTTTTTTATGCATATTACCTTCATTGGTATGCAAGAATATGTATTTTTTGTTGCTTAACCTCCCCCCCCCCTTTTATGAAGCATGAAAAAGTTGAGAGAGAGAGAAATGAAAGATTATATAAAAATGCAGCTTAAGCATCATCATCATCATCTTCTCTTTCAATTTGCATTAAGTGGAGCATGACTCCTTTTTTAGAAAAAGTGGATTTCATTGTTCAACAGATAGAAAAAAAGGATTTTTTTTATCTTTAGCAAATTATTTAAGAGGTGGGACGAATCCGAAATTTTCTCGAATCCGAATCATAAAAGGATCTCGAATCTCTCGGATCTCCCGAATTTCAAATCTCTTGAATCCTTTCATATAATAAAAATCCTATTATTATTCATTAAGAAGATACAAATAAATGAAATAATATTAAATATTAAATTAATAATAATAAAACACATTGTGGCTTCACTCAAGAGTCGCCACAAAGTGGTGATATTGGTGATCTCCGGGTACAACACCGAAATTGCAACAATCGCCGGTTTTTTTTTTATTAGTTAATGCTTCTATTGGACATCAATCTAGTTAAAGCCAATTTTACTAATAGTTTTTAACGTTTTTTTTTTGGTTAGGATTCGGAAGACGAAAAAAGCGCGAAGATTCGAGTTTTCGAATTTCGAATATTTTTCAAGATTCGCGGATTCGAATGTCCGATCCCTAAAAAAATAATTAACTTATGTTATATAAATTTGCTCTGAGAAAAGATTCATAGTTTCATATACAGGGTGTTTCTGGGTCTGATTAACTTTGAGCTATTTTTTTTTCCTCTAAAAGAAATCCAATCTTAATGACAAATTGCTGTACTGCACCTTTAAGACGGGGCTCCATAGAAAAATACTTGGCGTAAATGCAAGGTAGATGGCGCCATGCAACCTCTATAGGTGTCAAACTACATTCGCTGCTAATTAGTTGAAATCGAATGCAGCCTTTTAGCTCTCAAAAAGCGTCCAAAACAACCTTTAAGAGCCTACAGTGAAAAAAAAACTTACAAAAATCTTCGCATGTAGGCGCTTCTGTAGCTGTGACGTCAACTTGTGACAAAAAATTCAATTTTGATACACTTTTGTCCGCCATCTTTTGTCTTATCGATGGATAGAAGTGGCTATATTTTAATAACGACTCATTTTTGGATAAATATGCACTACTGAAAAAAGGAAGAGCAACTTTTGATCTGCAATGGTGAGTAATCTGAGTCGTATAAAAGTAGATCCTATAAAATGTATAAATGGAGGAACTTTTGTGGCCTATGGGATTTAACATGAGCTAAATAAATACGAGATTTTAAAATGAAATTAAAAATAGAAAAACTAATTATAAATTTTTACCAACTTACCACTAGATGAGCAATATTGTTATGTACATATTGCAATTTGAATTTTGAAAATAACAATTTTCGTTGCAGAAAACAAAACATTTCCCTGAACCATCTATTTTTTAAAATAGGAATTTCTCTTTCTCATTTGCTTCAATGGCTTAGCTGTGGGGCGCCACTAAACGGAGAAAAGTGGAACTATAACTGTCATCTGCTAATATTCAAAATGGCGTCACACATATAGGCTCTTAATTATCAACACGTGACAAACAACTCAGAACACAATATAAGTGAAGAGACAGCACGTGTAGAAATAGCGATGACGCAATTAAAAGTTTGCCACGAGACAAAAAGGAAGGTCAGAGTCAAGAGTTGAAGAAGTGTCAGTACATTTCTCTGGGAGGAGGGCTAGTGGCGCCATCTAACGATACGCGCACAAAATCTACTTGCATTCTTAACTGCTATATTAATAGGCGTATGGGAAATTTCAGTTGCGCCTTTTACGTAGACAAACTTCGACACCACATGCGTAACAAATTAAAGGTTTCTTTGCCCAAAAAAATCATAGATAAAAATATCTGGAAAAATTGCAAAAGTCATAAAAAACGTTTAAAAAAAACTACCGCCTGGATCCGTTTTTATTTTTAAAAAAATGAACATAGATCATTAAAAAAATACGGTAGCACAGGTGGTTTTTTATGCATTATATAGGTGAACCATTATGGCGTCTAAACAATGTGCATATTATAGTGTTAGACGCCATCTATGTACACTTCAGATGACTATACGAGTATAGATATTTATTTTGTTTTTATCCCCCCAGATGGCGTTCCTGCGTGGCTATTATGTTCTATAGATTATATAAGGTCCCTTCTCTTATATTTTTCAAGCGAACGTTTTTCAGGAAAAGAACATAAGAACAAATTTCAAAGTGGGTTAGAAACTAGAATAATTGGTTGATAATGTTAAAAAAAAATCTTCAAAAATAAACTTTTTATGACAGGTTGAAAAAAATGTTTATTTTTTTAATATAATGCAACGTAAAACTTTTAACATACTCGTTTACCATTCTAGTTTTGAAAACAATTTGATTTTTTTTCTAAGGCCTTGTTTCCACTGGGGTGAAAATTTGAACTTTTTGAAAATTTCAACTGGTGAAAAAATAGAAGAAACGTGGCCCACGCCTATGATATTGAATAGGCGGGGCGGCCTTCAATGCGTTCAATTTTTGACCAGTTGAAATTTTCAAAAAAGTTAAAAAAATAAAATAAAATAAGTCAGAACTTCATTTGGCTCCACCCTTGTTATGACGACAGGCAACTTCTAATTGGCTGGTTATGTAGTCTGACGTCACATACCTTGTACACGCATGAGTAGGGATCGGATTTTTATGCAGTAATAAAGCAAATGTTTCTCAATGTGTGGCCCAAGTGCCAATTGTGAAATCATCCTCATCAATCATCATTAGAGCAACTTCCAAATTATGTTCGGTTTTTTTTTTCTAATCAAAAACACTGGTTAGAGGCTAGAACTCTCTAGTTGACAACTAATAGCAACCAGACATCTAGCCTCTCTAACCAGTGGTTTTTTATTAGAAAAAATAACATGACTGCAGTTGCTCCAATGATGATGATGATGATGATTACTTCACAATTGGCACTTGGAGCCACACACATTGAAAAACATTTGCTTTAATTTTGCATAAAAATCCGAACCTTATACCTTGTGTACACACATGAGTTAAATCAATTCAAATTAAATGTGTTTAGGTGAATTATACGGAATCCAGTTAAGGACATGAACCAAATAAAAATTGACTTTATTATTAATATTTTAAATTGAAATACTAAATCAATATTTTGTCAATAGTTTATACAATTATATTTAAGTATTAACTCAATATTTTCAGATTATTAACTGAATAAATTGAATTCGACATATTGTTTGTTTGTCCTTCACAGAGGGCTCTGTAGAACACATTTATTAATTATTTAAATGCATTTAACTTTTTAGTTGTAGATAAGGTATTTAGCTTGTTTCTCTGTAAAAAGTTTGTTTTGAAAGATATCAACATAAAAATAACCACTGAGTTACCCTTCTAGTTCATCATCATCATCATCATCATTTCCTGTACCTTATCCCGCAAGCAGCAGGGTCGGCCTTGCTGGTTCTAACTCTCCACTCTTTCCGATTTCGCACGAAGCCCCCAGTGACCCCACATGCCACCATATCCCGTTTTACTACCACCTTCTAGTTTTTACAGCAATTTTCTCTTGATTTTTTTTTGCACCTTTAAAAAAAGAGTTCGAAAAATCAGGCGTTAATAAATTAACCCTTCTTTAAGTTAAGTACAATCAGAAACCGATTGGGGTTTTTTTTTTCTTCTCTTTCTAAAGCGGTCTTTTTATTGATCGAATGTGTGTCAACGATTAAGAATAATAACTCCATTTATGTCGTTGGACATTTCACAATAAAGTTCTCTCTTTCTCTCTCTCTCTGATCTCTGTATAAGTTGAATACAATAACGACGACGGCGGTTATTAAGAGGTCCTTCACCTTCCTCCTTCTCCTCGCATTTAAAATGTAACGAGTACTTTCATCATTGTTTGATCATCATCATAGTTAACAAACCTAAAATCATTATGATGTGTAGGCCTACATCATCATCATTATTATTATTATTATTATTAGGTTAACAATTGCGTAATGTAGTTAATAATTGATGAAAGAATAGAAACACACACACAGGTGAGAGTTTAGTGCTGCTTCAATTCATCATTATTGTGTAATTAGCACGCAACTATGAGAAAGTAACATAGGCCTACAATATAAAAGTCACCATTCTCTCTCTCTCTCTCTCTCTCTCTCTCTCTCTCTCTCTCTCTCTCTCTCTCTCTCTCTCTCCTCTCTGATAATAATAATAATTCACCTGTTTGTAAAATGAATATCATTTTAATACAATGAGAAAGAACCGTTTAAATACGAACAAAAATCGGATAACACGAAATTATATTTTCGGTTCCGATCCTCAATATATTAAGGGTTTCCATTTGTTTAAGGTAGATGAATAGATATTTAGTTTGTTTTTGTCCTCTCAGATGGCGCCACTGCAGTGTCTATTATGTTCTTTAGGATGATGTCTCTCTTCCACTTCACTCGCGGTTTTGAGAATAACAAGCGAACGTTTTTTCAGAAGAAACATTACGATAAAAAAACTCAAAAGTGTTTTAGAAACTAGAATAGTTGGTAATAATGCTAAAAGTTTTTTTTTATGATATCTTTCAAAATAAACTTTTTATGACAGTTTGAAAAAAAAAAAGGCGAAAAATGTTTTTCATGAAATCTAAATGGAATGTTTACTTAATACTGTATATTGCAATGGAAAAAAAACTTTTAACATAATCTTTTGCCATTCTAGTTTGGAAAAAATTTGAATTTTTGCTTGACGTTTTTTTCGTTTGAATTTTACAAAAACGTCTGTGGTCTCTGATAGCCACTGCAGTGGCGCCATCCAGAGGGGACAAAAACAACATAAATATCTATTCAGCCACCTTAATTAATGTTTTAGAATATGGCCGTTATCGATTTTGTGGAAATATTGTAAGTTTAGCTTTGTTTTAACTTTTAAGCATTGTTTATTGGAAACTAGAAATTCAAAGTTTATTGAAAACTAGAAATTCAAAGTTTATTGAAAACTAGAAATTCAAAGTTTATTGAAAACTAGAAATTCAAAGTTTATTGAAAACTAGAAATTCAAAGTTTATTGAAAACTAGAAATTCAAAGTTTATTGAAAACTAGAAATTCAAAGTTTATTGAAAACTAGAAATTCAAAGTTTATTGAAAACTAGAAATTCAAAGTTTATTGAAAACTAGAAATTCAAAGTTTATTGAAAACTAGAAATTCAAAGTTTATTGAAAACTAGAAATTCAAAGTTTATTGAAAACTAGAAATTCAAAGTTTATTGAAAACTAGAAATTCAAAGTTTATTGAAAACTAGAAATTCAAAGTTTATTGAAAACTAGAAATTCAAAGTTTATTGGAATTCACTATGAAAAAAAAAAAGTTTATTTTCGTTTTTCATTTTTAACTTAGGACATCAGAAAAGGTTTTTTTAAACGTCTTTCAAACCCGAAGCCGACATAAAACGTTTATTTTAAAAGATAAAAATTACCGTTGATATCAAATTTTTTTTTTAAAAAAAATTGGTACTAATTTCAAAGCAAACTTTGTACTTCATTAGATATTTTTCACTAAACAAATGCATTATAATTTCGGTTCACATTTGTGCTGAAAAATATCCTTGTAGTTAGTTATATAGGTTTGACTACAGTGTATAAGATTTTGAAAGGGTTGAATGACCACTTCTTTTTTTTAATAGAACTTAGCAGCAAGAAGGTAATTCTTGTTGTGTCACTTTTTCGTGTACAGTGTGTATTCGTGTAGATTGGTTAAAGGGTGAACCCCCCCCCAATATGAACAAACATTTCCGCATTTTACAGTTTTACAATTTTACATTAACTTTTTTTTTTTAAACAAAAATAAAAGAAGAAAAGATGAAGAGAGAAAAATTTATATAAAATAGGTTCTAAGGTGGTGGTGGTGGTGATGTTGTTATGTGTGTAGGCTAAAAGGTGTTTTTGGGCGTTTCTCATTTACGTTGTTGTTGTTCATATTTTGATGTTTTCTCATAATATTATAAAACTATATTAACTCTTTCAGCACCAATAAAAATGTGTGTGATGGTTTTCAAGTGAAGTTGAGTAAGAGTGGGTGAGAAGAAGAAGAAGAAGTAAAAAAAAATATCAACACAAACTGACTTAAGTCAATGAGAGAGAAAAACTAATGATTTTTTTAATGATAACACTAGGAACCGCCGTGGAAAAATTTCACATTATTTTTTCAACAAATTCTCAACGACCTCAATTTCAATTTCTCTTTTTGTCACTTTCAACTTTTTTAATTGTTTGGTGTGTCTGATCAAGTTTAAACAGAAACCAAAAAGTTTTAGGTGATTTTTTTTTTGTTTTTTTTAAAAAAAAAAAACAGTAGAGATGTAGATTTGCATACAACTTTTTGTCTCTCTGATACAGGCTTTTTTGACTGCTTGTGGGACATTTAATTAATTGTGCATTACATACATTTTTATTTGCATAAAAAAACCCCTTTTAACCTAATTTTTTTGTTTGCATTTTTGATGCAAGTTTGAAAAATTTTCATAAAATGTACAATTTTGAATTGTTTGCATAAACGTTTTTAGTCGTAACTTTTTAGTAATAAAGAATAATTAACAGTAGTAATAATTTGAATATGCTCAGGGTAGATTTTGATTTAAATCGCGATTTAAATCACATGATTTTTTTTTAATAAAAATAATAAATCAGATTTTTTTTTAATAAAAATAATAAATCAGATTTTTTTTAATAAAAATAAATTTAAGAAAAATTGTGATTTTATTATTAATTAGTGTTATGTTGGTAAAGTCCATTTATACGAAGTCAACTGGTTTTTAATTTTTTTAAATTGTATTAATGACTTTGTTTTTAATTTTAAAAATCATTTTGGTAAACATTGGGTAAGTGTTGACAATATTTTTCGAGAAGAAATTTCTGGAATTAATGGGGGGGGGGGGTCTCTTTTAAGTTAAAAAATAATCCAATTTTCTTTTTATCAATTTTAATAAAAATCATGAAATTTTTTTTCCTCCAAACTTGAGTTAGAGACCTTGGGCCAGTGAGCTTTTTGCAAAAGCTGGGCTAGCTTGTGCCGGCATTTTTAAGTTAAAGGCCCATGGGTCTGGTAGGGCTTCGTGGGCCTGGTGAACTGGGCTGAGCTTCAAATTTTTACACAGCGTAGGGTCTCCACTCTGAATGTGCGCTTCATAACATTCTGAAACCTGTAAAGAAATTACGATAAAATGACTTGATGGATTAGTGATGATTTATAACATTATGACGTCATGATAAGAATGAGGAAATAGCAGTGATTTTCCTCAACAAAAACTGTAAATGTTGTTTGTTGTTTCAAGTGTTTTTCTTGTCAACATGCAACAGAAATTATTGTCTTATTATTATTTTAATTCATTTTGTGTCACACATTTAAGTATATTTATATATGAAACGTTAACATTACAACGAGTAAGGATTAAAAAAAAACTCAACTTGTGGTGGTGATGATAAGATATGTTTATATAGAATCTACATAATAAGTACTTGAACCTTTTATTTGTCTTGGCACAAACACACATTACGTGACACATCACAAGAGACATAGTCCAGACATACAGACAAACATCAGGAACAGTTTTTTTTGTGTACAGTATTTAAAAATATACAATTTGAGACTGAGACTAGACTTAAAAAGAATCTCTCATCGTCAATCCATATGATGAATCTCATTGAGTGATGATGATGATGTGACACAAGTGATTTCATTCTCGTTTTGTTTTTCTCTCTTTTTCTCTCTTGTAGCCCAAATTGAAATTATTCCATGCAAGGTCTGTGGGGACAAATCTTCAGGAGTCCACTATGGCGTCATTACATGTGAAGGTTGCAAGGTCAGTTCGGAAATAATACATTTTTCTTCTTATTTTTCGACATTTATAGGCACCCTTAGCACCACTTGACCATTTTTCGACTGCAACAAAGGAAGTCTGGGTCTTGATTGAAGTGTTTCCATAGAAAATACATTGCATAGCTCAAACCAACTTCACAGTCGAAAATGGTCTTGTGTATTTCAACCAATAGGATGCAGGAAGGAATTGCCGTTTGATTTCAAAGTAAACTTTTAAGGCCGGCTTTACACGAACCCACTTTATGGTTGACGCGGCTTGCTTCATTCAGTAAGACAACCAACGGGAAACAATGACCTGTTGTGTCAGTGTGGGCCACTCGTATGACATTTTTGATCATCACTTAGTGGTCGCCACTTGTGACAGGACTCAATCATGCATCGCTACTGTGGCCCACCAAATAAAAACGGTGGTGGTGGTGGCTGTTGTGAACACCTCCTATGTATTGTCAGTGGCCTGCTTTAAACAAAAAAAAAACGACCACTTTATGTGGCCGACACACAAAGTGGTCCGTGTGAAGCCGGCGTTATTCTTGAACATCTGATGGTTTTTAAGTTTTCTTGTTATTTAAATTTATTTTTTCAGGGTTTCTTTCGTCGAAGTCAGTCCAGTGTGGTCAACTATCAGTGTCCTCGTCAGAAGAATTGTGTCGTAGATAGGGTTAACAGGAATCGTTGTCAGTACTGTAGGCTACAGAAATGTCTCGCTCTTGGAATGTCCAAAGATGGTAGATATTAAAATAAAATAAAAATGGCCGAAAATCGATTGTGGAAATTAAGAGACATTTTGAAATGTGTGTTTACAGCTGTTAAATTCGGTCGAATGTCAAAGAAACAGAGAGAAAAAGTTGAAGACGAAGTTAGATTTCATCGAGCTCAGTTACGGCCACAGACGGAAACGTCACCTGACAGTTCTGTGTTCGATCAGCAGCAACCATCGTCTTCTAATCAACATACCGGATACGTCAACGGAGGGTTTGTATAATAATCGATAGTTATTTAAATTTAATCGTAAAATTAATGTTGTTGTTTTTCTAAAAATTCAGAATTAAGTAAATTTCTGGTGTTTTTAAAGTGTAAACGCCCACCTCAAACACTTGTTATTCTGTCTTTTAGAAGCAACATTGCGAGAAATCACTCTTAGCTCAATCACTTAAGGGTAATTTCACGTTGATATCTTTTAAAATAAGCTTTTTCGTCTATAAAAAGTTTATTTTGAAAGATATCAAGTTATCAACATGAAAATACTGTTAAATGATAGTAGTTAAATCTAGTAACGTGAAGACATGTTCAATCTTTCGATAAATGTTGCTTTTCTGAAACACAAAATAACCGGAGTTCGTTTTGTAAATCAAATATTCATAAAAACATCTTCAGTTAAAATTAAAATGATGATGATGATGATGATGATGATGTTGGTTTCTTAGATACGGAGGTTATAACGGTGATCTCAACACTTACGTTCCCAACGGCTACAGTGTTGCCACTTCGGCAATGACTTTCGAAATGAGTACGGACTTTCAAGTGGACAGTACGACGTTCGAAAGGCAACAAATGGATCCGGTTCTAGAGAATGGACTTCTCACAAATCTTGCATCAGGTTATTATTATTTTTGTTTAATTTGGCAAGAGATTTTAAAAAGCGCCTTGTTTCACATTTACTAAAAAGTTTTATGGTTTCGCCGATCAGATCCATCACAGATCTCAGATTTATTATCAAAGACCATCTTCGACGCTCATACGCGGACGTGTCTCTATACGGCCGATCAGATCGCCGACATGAGTAGGAAACAGGACTTCACCAAAATCATTTATTACAAGAACATGGTACGCTCTCCCAATCTTAATTTATTCGCAGTGTTGGGAAATAATTTGCCAAAAGTAATTAATTACTGGAATTAAATTACTTTTTCTGTAATTAATAATTCACCACATTACTTTATAAAACATTTTTAAAATGTTTTATAATTACTAGTGGGGTAACCCGTCATAAATGACGGGAGCAAAATTCACAGGCAATTGTGCCCAGCATAGGAATTTCTTTTCCTCCGCCCTTTTATGACGTCAGACCAAGTAACAAACCAATTAGAAATTGATGACGTTCATAAAAGGGCGGAGCAAAAGAAATTCTAATGCTGGGCACGAGAAAATGAAAAACTCATTTTCTCTGGTGTGCGCATGCGCGTAGTTTGTTCCTTTTTCACTCCTTTCATTTCAATTTCAGTCACCCTCTCCTCCTTTTTTTCTCCCTCCACGTTTCTCTCTCTCCCCCTTCTACACTTTCCAACCATTTCCCCTCTCCAATTTAATATTATGGGGTTCTTGGATGGGGAGTGTGCAACATATAGTTGACCTTGAGAAAAAAATCGGTTCGTTTATTCATTTAAATTTATATAAATTCCGCCGTGCTTCAAGGTTTTTTGTCTTTGTTTGTACAGCTTTAGATCACAGAAACACGGAAAGACGGGACTTTTTTTTAGAAATCTAATTACTTTACAATTACTTTCTAATTACTTTTTTTGTAAAATGCCTGATCACTCAAAGCTACGATTTGGACTCCTCGGGAGTTAAGGGAACTTTCTCTGTTCAAAGGGATGTCAGAAACGGCTGGTATTTTGAGGCCCATTTGTTACTCAAATGTAATAAAGATCTATTTAGAAAAGTAATTAAATTACTTGTATTGTTGTAGATGCCAACATTTAAATTTTTCAGGAGATCGAAAACACAAATTGTCTACTAAACCAATTACATTAAAGGCATAAAATACTGTAATAATATTTGCAAGGAAGCTAAGAAATGAAGAAAAATGTATTAACATTTTTTATTCAGTTTTAGAATATTTTAAACTTTACTTCAGTTCCGAAAAATTTGTAAATGCCAACAAGCAACATATGCTGACAAGTTGTTACTAAAGTGACATTGTTGGCTTTACAACGTGAATATAGTTACAAAGTGACTGGCCATGTTGCCACTCGAATTGTTATTGGCAGTTACAACGTTATGACTTGCACAACAATTCTACTTCACGTTTTTACCGCTAGGAACAGCACTTCAGTGACAATCAAATTCCCCTGCAAAAAGCATGGCGTTTACAACCCATTTTCGATTAAAAACGTATTTCACCCTTATGTGGCATTTACAACGTTTTGGAAATGCATGCTTCACTTTGAGAATAATCAGTAATTGTAATTGTTTTTTTTTAATATAGTAATTGTAAATTGTAATTATTCTTTTTACTGATGTAATTAATAATTGTAGTTCATTACTTTTAAAAAAAGTAATTTGTCCATTATGGCCATAAATTAGCTTCGAACTAAAAAAAACAGCTCGTATTTATTGATTTTTTTCTCGTTTTGTTTCATAATGTTGAAATCGAAGAGCCACGAGGAGCTTTGGTTAGATTGTGCGCAGAAACTGACGGCCATCATTCAACAGATCATTGAGTTTGCAAAAATGGTTCCCGGCTTCATGAAGTTGCCACAAGATGATCAAATTGTCCTTTTGAAATCGGGTGAGTTAATTCGTTGGTCCTTTACATTTATGAAAACGACAAACAAAGCAAAAAAAAAAAACCTGAAAAAGACTGTTGTTCCCGCAATCTTTGTCCACGCTTTTTTGTTTCGTTTGGATATAATTATGCTTTACAGGGAGCTTCGAACTGTCTATATTACGGATGAGTCGGTACTACGATCTAAACACCAATTCCGTTCTCTATGGAGAGACTTTCTTGCAGTTGGACACTTTCTACTCTGAAGGTTTGTGAAACTTTTTCTTTTCTTCTCAATCTGGTTGATATATTGGGAGCTTTTGCGGTTTTTTTTTCTTTCGGGGGAAGTTTTTTTCTTGGTACTTTTGTTTCAACTTTTCGTTAGAAGCACTTTTTACTTAGTGTGCCATCCTCCTCATCCATCCTCAAAACCAACCAACGGAGCACGTTTTCCTCTTCCCTTTTTCTGGTGAATGGGACGCCGTTACTTCTCTCTTTATTCTCTTGAGCCGAGTATACGAGCGTGGAATTAATTAATGTTTTTATCTTCGGCAGTAATAATTATTATTTTCGCTAACTTAACTTTTTTTTAAAGATAGATTTATGTCATTAAGATGTAATCCGAGGAAATTTTATTTGATAAATAAACGCAGTGATCGAAAAGAGGGTTCACAGTTTCTTACCTAAGGAGTTCAAAGTTTATTTGAGACTAGAAGAGTAAAAAAAAAAGAATGGAAGAATATTTTTTTTGCTAATCTATTTTTTTTAAATAAACATTTTATGGTCAAACTTACATTAAGTTTATTAAAAAAAAAGTTTAAATATTTTTGTTTTACAAAAGTTTTTACTTTTACTAAAGTTTTACTTTTAAAAAGTTTTTGAATTTTTCTAAGTTTATATACAGCGGAAACAGTTTAACACAAAGCGGAAAGAACCCAGATTATTTTTTCTTGGGAAACGAATTTTGCGTTAAACGATTTTCACTTCATTTTTTAATTTTAAAAAGAAAACATTTGTCATTTATCTAAATAAGATATAACTAACTGCCATAATTTTCAAAGATTTTATCATTAAAATGTTTTTACATTGTAAACTATTAACACTAAATGGAAGAAAAAACCGCGTTATTATTTTTTCTTTCTTTTAAAACGAAATTCATTTAATTGAATTTCGTTTTAAAAGAAGGAATTTTTCTGCTATTCTAAGGGACTGGACCGAAAATATATGTTCGTGTTTTAGTTTTTCACTTTCATTGTTTTAAATAAACATTTTGAATTACCTTTTTAAGTTTTTTCCAACAACAAAGCTAAGTTCCTGAAATCGATATTCTTAATTTTTGTTTGCGCTGTTTTTCTAAACGTTTCTCTGATTACATCTTAATTCATATAACCAAAAACACTTTTTACTTTTGATGTTTCGTTTTTTTCCCCCCTGTTCCTGTGCCTCTTTGGGCAGCGGGGAAAGAATCGGGGGATTTAAGAGGTGAGTTCTTTTCCGAATGCCGCTTCTCTAATTTCTTATATTTGGGTTTCTTAATAATTTTTCTTGTCTTGTTGTCTCTTTTCTCACAACTAAAAACCAACCATTCATTCTGTAGTCTTAATAAAAAAGAGGAAAAGAAAATTTCAAAACTAAAAGCCGCGCACCGTTGGGTGGGTGGATTTAATACATAAGACACGTTACTGTCTCTTTTTACGGGTGTTTTACAGATACATTAGAGATGAAATTAGCAAACAGTGTGTTCGAATTTGCAAAGAGCATCGCCGAAATGAAACTCAGTGAACTGGAGTTAGCCCTCTATTCGTCTGTCGTACTGTTGTCACCAGGTAATTTTTTTATTTCTGTGTTGAAACTTTTAATTGTTGTTTTGCTCAAATGTGCTGAGTTCACATTACAACAAAGTCAGACCCAACTGCCGAGACTGGCGTTGGTACAAGGATTGAAATATAAAAATCAAAAACATTCGTAAAGATTAAATTTTACGTCCACGTTCCTACACACTCAACAATGTTTATGAGATGTTGTCAACTTTTTAACTTTTAAAGTCTTGACAGTTGAGTTTGGTTTTATTGTAATGTGTACTGGGCTGTACCGTACTCTTTTCTCGTAAACTGCAATCTGTTCGTTTTCAGATCGAACCGGATTGAGAGGTGTGGCGGAGATTCAGCGATTAAATCAGGCCGTGTCGAAAGCGCTCAAACTGGAACTGAGTCGAACCCACAAGTTACCGTACAAGGGAGACATCACCGTGTTCGATATTCTGCTCGGCAAAACGAGTTACTTGAGAGAGATGAGTATGTTACACATGGAGACTCTGGCCAAGTTCAAACGTTCGGCTCCACACATCGAATTTCCTGCCCTTCATAAAGAATTGTTTACAATGGACAATTGAAAACTTGGCTAAAAAGGAAAAGAGAATTGCAAACACTTGGAAGGTCATCGCATCGGATTTAGTCGAAATCGTTTGGTTTTTTCTGGTCGGTCGTTTTTTCGAGACCAATCTCTCGATGGTTCAGTCGGACAAAAGTCGTTGCGGTTTCGAAAATTTCGTCATCTCTCTATTTCTCTTTGGATTCTAGCTCTCTTTTTTTTCTCTCTCTCTACGATGATACCCCAGATAATCTCTTTGTTTACAACTAAAAACACGGGAAGAAACAATATTTGGGATGTAAATTTTATTCGTCGGAGAAAATGGATGACTGCAGTACCTAAAACAAAAAGCAAAACTGTTTGAAAACGTTTCTTGTTGAGAACAAATCAAATCAAATATAACAAACACACACCAAAATGACACTCGAGACGTCGACGATTCGACACCGCGTGGGGGTTGTGTTCGTAGCAAGAGTAATATAACGTGCAATGATTTTTTTAAAAATGAAAAAAAAAAGACTGTAGCTGGTAGCTACGACATCGGTCACCCAGCAGCAGCAGCATCATCATCATCATCATCGAAGGCACGGGGGAGCCATATACACATAAGGAACAACAAAACAAAAAAACAAAATAGAATTTCGCCTCTTCTACCTCATTCGGTATAATTATTATATACATGATGGATCGTGCCGAAGAAAAAAATAATGAAAAATCAACAACCATCACCACCAGCAACATCTGGTCTGATTTTTCAAATTCGAAGCATCTTTCTCTTTATAGTTCTCTTTTTTTTATTAAATAGTTAACTTTTCTCTCGTTGTTTCGATAATTCCTCTTCTGTCGTTTACATTTTCCATATTTATCCCCCTCTATCTCTCTCTCTCTCCTTAAAGCCCTCGGCATCGATGACGATTGTCGTTAGAAATTGAAACAAAACAACAAAAAGGTGATCGGATCGTGTTAACACTACGAAGAATTTTTTTTTATATTCGTTTATAAATAAATATATATATATATACTTTTTATACCTGGACCGATGAATTTCATGAAAAGAAGTTTGTTGGAAAAATTTTGTTATCTTATTTAATATATATTATTGGAAGGGTTTTTTTGTGTGTGGACTTTTTTTTTATATATATAATATTCGTAAGTCGTATCTACGAGTTTTTTGGTTTTTTTTTTTGGGGTTATTGTCAGACTGCACAAAACGGACGGAAACAAAAAAAAAGAAAGAATAATAATAATAAGAAGAAGACGGTGATGTGTTTGTTAAAAGTGTGTTTCTCGTGCCCTCCATCTACTTTTTTTTGTATAAACTCACAACTTTTTTTAACTAAACAAAAAAATCCTTTTATAAACTTCGTGCTCGCGTTATTTTCTTCTTTTTCTCTTATTTGACTGACTCTTTTGAGATATTTTTTTCTTCTTCTGTTTTTCTTGTACATTTATTTTGTATTTTTTTTGTACCTGCCTGTTATTAATTTTTTGGAACTCGTTTATATTTTTTTTTTAAAATCGCATTCGTTTATTGATAATGACGAGGATGAGGATTGGACATTTGTTTTCGATGAAAGGAAAATGTGATTTGAGGAGTTTTTTTTTGTTGTTGTCTTTTTTCTCTCATTCGCTCTTTTTTTAATCTGTTTTTATTTCTTCTTCCTCTCAAAGGTTGTGTGTGATTTATGAAAATTTAATATTTTTTTCGGTTCTTAACTTTATAAATATATACAGGGTGTTCCAAAAATGTGTACACACTTTGGTTGTTAATTACTGCCACGTTTATTTTCTTTAATTTAATTTTATTATATATTTATGAGTAACTCTTTATGATAAAAATTAGATTTCACAGCATTGCATGTTTTATTATTTAAATGATGCATTATCTGATGTGTTCAAAATGTCCTTCGTTCTCGTCAAGACATTACTGAATTCGATGAGAAAAACTGATCTGCAAACATCAATTTATGTATCTTTTGTATTTTGGCGACAATTCTCTTTGATTTCTTGTCGTTTAAACAATTATAGCAAGAAATCAAAGAGAAATAAATTGTTGCACAACTAGAAAAGATACGTTTTCTTACCGATGACAATTGAGGACATTTTGAATGCTTTTTATATGTAGTTAAGTAATGCTGTTATATCTGATCTTTATTGTAACATTTACTTTTTAATTATAAAATTATTAAATTAAATTTAAGAAAGTAAACATGACAATTATTAACAATTAAAGTGTGTTCGGAAAAACCGCTGTATATAAAAGATGAAAATTTAAATATTTTTTACTAAACTAATCTCAATTTGGACTCACTGGTTTTTGGAACTTGTTTAATTTTTTTGTTTTTTCGTATGGGTTTTTAAATTTTTTACGAGATTCTCACTGAATGACTTCGAGAAAGAAAAATTTGAAATCTTACAAATAACTTATTTCTACAGATTTTTTTTTGTTTTAAATATACACTTGTTTCACGCTCCAAACGGAAGATTTTTCTTTCTTTCTGAATTTAATACGTCTTCAATATATTTTGCCGTGATTATTATAAATATTTATAAAAAAAAGTTTCATTTTGAGGGGATTATATGATTGAATTTGGGCCTTTTTATATTCTGTTTTTTTTTTCTTCGTCGTCTTCTCTCCTTTTGTCTGTGTGAAAACTCACTTCTATTGAACATTTGTGTAGTTATTTGAAGATTTTTTTTGTTATGTTCAACTTTTTTTTGGTGAACATTCTGTTTAAATTTTAATATCTATTTTTTTTTTCCTTCTCGATCATCCTCCTCCTTTCTCCGGAAATTTGTTCAAAATTTTGCACCCTCTATCTATGTTTGCAAACATCACTTTTTATACTTTGTTTTTTTTTTGGTGTTTTTTTTAATCATGTGGGCGATTGGATATAATTTTTAATGAGTTTTCTTCATATTTTCTGAAAAACCTATACTTTGTTTTTATTATTATTATTATGGGTAAAAATGATGATGATGATGATTTATAAAAGAAAATTTTTTCATGAATTTTAATTCATGGATTTTTTTGGACCCTAATATCTCTCTCTGGATTTTTGAGTCTTTGTAAGTTTAAAAAAAAGTGGAAACTACCTTTACTGCCTTTTATTTAAGTGTAATTTCTTAAAAAAAAATCCTACAAAACATA
The DNA here is from genome assembly GCA_036925085.1 of Brachycybe producta. Lineage (NCBI taxonomy): Eukaryota > Metazoa > Arthropoda > Diplopoda > Playtdesmida > Andrognathidae > Brachycybe > Brachycybe producta. The sequence continues at coordinate 193,873 of JAUPFP010000023.1, forward strand.
AAAAAACAAAAATAATTTTTTCTTATGAATAGTTTTTATTGAAGGGTTTGAAGAATAGTTTTTTATAGAAAAAAAAAAGTGTTTTCGGGATCTTCGAGCACTTTAAAAATTTAACAGGTGTTGGTATTTTCGACTGAGGATATATTTTAATAGGAGTGTGAATTAAGAATATTGTTTGTACATCCTGACACATTTTTTATTACATAATGGAAATTCATCTAAAAAAATGTTTCTCTCATTGTTTGTTAATTGCTTCATTCATATTATAATTATTATATTTCTTTCCCATGTCCATCCACATCCCATCTCTGCCTCCTCCCCTCCCCTACAAACACCACAAATACACATGTTTTTTTTTTACATACTCTCTATTACAATTCAATAATATGCAAGAGTTCCCATCGAAGCATGGCCAAAAAATTAAACTTTTTTTTTCTGGTATGCTGGACATTTTTTTATATAATTATTGTTGTTGTTGTTGACCACTTGACCAACATATTTTTATTACCTGCATTATTTCAAACAGATACACATAATACATCTTTATTACACACTACCACCACCATAGCTGATGATGATGACATTTAATTTTGTTATATACATTGTTCAAATCCATTTTACTCATTGTTTCATAATGAAATTGTTGGTTCTTTAACGTATTGCCATGTTATTATAAATATATATATATATATAGATCCTTACATAATGACAGGTTTTATATTGTTTCTTTAGAATACAAACATTTTTAAAGGGCTATGGATAAAAGAACGAAGGATAAAAAAAAGTGAAAATCAAAGTGTAAAAGTGTCAATTTTATTTTCTTAATTCTTCTGTTAAATGTTTGAAATTTCAGGTTTCTTATATTAACAAAGGAAATTGGGTAAGTTTTTTGGGGAAGATTTTAATGTTGGGTTAGGTTAGGTCTGTACCTAGAACCAAGGTTTTTTTAATAAAGGTTCTAGGATATTACGTAGGAATCTATATGCGTATGTAAACTTTTACAATATTAAAGTTTCTCTTAATATCAAGTATTTTAAATTAGATTTATTTTTAGTATAAAATTTTAACTACCGTATTAATTGAATTATTATCAGAAATGGGGAATAATATGAATTAAACACGATTTTTAAAAATCTTCTCATATTTTTCTAAAAATGGCGATAATATATTCAAGACAAGAAGAGTTTAAAATAATTTTTTTTTTCAAATATAGATGCAATGACATTTAATGTATTTTAATGGAACAACTAATGACTGAAGTCGCTGTAACATTACATCTCTTTAATATCTAACCTGTATAAAGAGAACCTTGCCTGGAACTAATGACAAATTTATACTCTCCTTATTTTGTGAGGATTTACCGGCTTAATTTTTTTGTGTACATATACAAGAAATTTCTAATTAAAATTCACGAGTTTAAATCATTAAATCAGGGTGGCAGTGAGTTAAATCACATTGATTTAAATCATGATTTAAATCAAATGATTTTTTTAAAAAAAATATTCACATTTATTTAAGCATTAAAATTACACAATAAAAATAAAACAGTTCCCAGCATTTTTCTCTATGTTTATAAAATAAAGTCCGGTGGTAGTCCTTTCATTAATGCATTATTTTTTTTTGGAAGATATACTTGAGGAAGTAGCCCCCAATTGACATACATATTAATAGTAATCTATTTAATAAGAGCCTCAGAGGTAAACTGTGTTAAGTCACCAAAACTAAATTTTACAGTGGAGTTGTTTGAAAGTTTTTCTCTTCAGTTATGGAATAGGACTTAACATGGTATACCACCATCTATTGGTCGATGTGTAAAACCGTGGACTTAACACTGTTTACTGCTGATAGAACTTGACGAACTGTTTAAAAACACGAATTTGACATCTTATAAAGATGTAAAAATCGTGTTTTTTTTTAAAGTGACTTAACCCAGTTTACCTCTTGAGGCACTGATTTGCTTTGGGAACTGAAAAGGCTGCAAATCTTGTGTTCAGAATGTTAAATTAAAAGTGCTTGAAACTTATTATTTTTTTATTAGTTTCTTAACATTTCTTAACATTTGTATGCTTGAAAGTTATCAAATTTTACATTTTTTTTGTTAAAAAATGTGGGTAAAAACGGTGACCTCATTTTAAAAAGTCTTATAGAAAGTTTGTTTTTAAAAAAGTTATCATCATGAAAATACCCTTTGCGCCTAGTTATAGATCATATTTAATTAATTGAAATGACTTTGGAATTTTAAACTTTGGCACTAACGTGTTTAACCTTATTTTTAAGTGTTAGAAATTAAATTAGTACAAATAAATTTAAAAAGGAAAAACGGTCGCATTTTCCTTATTCTAAAATAAATTGAAATGATTTAAAATAATTGTGAAAAAAAAAAATTCATGCACGTTCGTTTATCAACTTAGATGAGAATAAGGTTTATTTAGTGAAACAGGACCAAACGCAACTTTAATTAAAACTAACTTAATTAACCGGAAATTTTCTTAATTAGGTGTAATTTGATTACAATGCCATCTAGTAGCAACTTTTTAATTAGCTAGAAGCATTTGCACTGTAAGGCCTTTTTTCAAAACATTTCTTAATTATTTTTTTTTAATTTTTCCATTGATTATTAAGAATTTGTAGATTTTTTGGAGACGTGAACCATCCCGAAGTCTTTGATTGAGACGATTTTTTTGAAGACATTTGATATTTTTTTAATTTTTTGGGCTTTTTAAGTAAAAATGCAAACTTTATTGGTCTTTATATTTGTTAAGGGCTTTTTTTTCTTGAGATTAATTTAATTTTATAGTTTTTATTAAACGTTTGTACTTGTTTTTAAATGAAACTGCTAAAATGTGTTATTTTTATAACATTTTATATAAAAAATATTCACTTTATTTAAATTCCTAATGTTTTTTGAGGGTTTTTTTTGCATTTTTTTAATAAAAGAAGCTGCCCCTGAGTTCTGCGTCACATGGCAATCACTGCTAACATGTCTAAGTTTATTTAACCGGTTAATTGTTAATTCTTCAACCGATTACTTTTATTTTTCTGAATCGAGTTCCTTATTCAAAATGGCCGCCAATTGGTTGCATTTATGATAATCATTTCCTTCAAAAAATGATTGCAAAACAAGGATAAATGTAAGTTTTCATTGTTCTAAAGAAGAATTTAAGCTTTGTATATTGCGTATCTCGAATTTAACCATTAGTTTTAAGACATTCTTCAAGGAATTCGTTGAAAACTGATTGTAATTCACGCAAGAACGTTACGATACATTGACATTACGAAAGCAACGTCATAGTGACGTCACGCTCAACTGATCTCGACGTCACTGTGACGTCATTTTTCTCCATGTGTTTCGTGTGTTTTTTTTTAGTTTTCACCTTAAAATTGTCACAAAAGCATCGTGAGCCTTCGATTAGCAGCCGTTTAGCCTCTATGCAGAAGTTTGTACTATTTTTTTTTGTTTTATTTTGCGCATTTCTCGCAGCCTTATTTTGGAGGCTAGCGGCAACTGATCGAAAAAAAAAAAATACTAAATCTCTTATTTTGAAACTGGATTTAGGTATTCTTTAGATTAGAAGCTGCTAGCGTCCAAACTTAGGCGGCAAAGTTGGTATATATGTTGCGCCCAAGACGAGCCATAAGGCGAAAGTACTGTACATGCTTGATCATAGAGGCTAAGTTTCTCATAATCGGAAGACTTCTCTAGATTTCAATAATTTTGTTAACGTTTCTCGGGGATACTTTGTATAGAAATCGTTAAAGAAGAAGGATTCCGATCAAGAACTTCAAAAGAGGGAGAGAGAGAAAGAGTAAAAGAAGAATGTTTGAATCTTGCGTAACGTATGAAGCAGGAATCGCAGAACCAATCGACTTTCCACCGACCGATTGTCCCGTTTGGATTCTAGGAAAACAATACAGCGCAAAATATGGTTTGATTTTACTCTCGAAACAGACGTTTGAAATGTGTAGACAATAGTACAGCTTTTATAACAACTTTAAAGGCTTTAGCTTGGAGGCTAGCAACTCCTAATCGAAAGAATACTCTAGATGCCAAGTAAATGAACACATTTGTTTGGTTTTCTTTCAGATTTGGACGAATTGAGGGCCGATATACGATCGAAGATCTGGTTAACTTACCGAAAGAACTTTCCACCGATCGGTTTGTAGATATTCAAGAAAAACTTTCTTCTTATGGTGTCTATTTTTGATTGTTTTTCTTTTCTCGTTTTGTAAAGGAGGAAACGGACCGACTTCGGATGGTGGTTGGGGTTGTATGTTACGATGCGGACAAATGGTTGCAGCTCAAGCACTTCTCAGAAGACATTTGGGAAAAAGTAGTGTTTGAATTCTACTTTTTTCGTCCTTTTTTTTAAATGTTACGTTCTTTCGATTCTTGCTTTCTCGTCGTTAGACTGGCAATGGGAACCTCAATGTACGGATCAAACTTATCTTCGAATTTTGAAGATGTTCGAAGATCGGAAGAATGCAATCTACTCAATTCACCAAATAGGTTTGAAAACTACGGTTTTAAATTAAAAAAAAGCGCTAACAATTCATGGATTTTGTAATAACAACCGCACGATACTCAAAGAGCATTCATTGGTTATGTTTATTTTGATAACTTGTGTTTTGGTTTCGAAGCTCAAATGGGAGAATCCGAGGGTAAGATCGTTGGTCAGTGGTTCGGTCCAAACACGGTGGCACAAGTTATAAGGTATTTTGATTCATATCGTATTTTTTTTTGAAGAGTTTTATTCATCCATCGTGATCTTTTTTTCTTCGGAACGAAGGAAACTAGCCGTTTACGACGACTGGAGTTCATTGGCCGTTTTTGTCGCAATGGATAATACAGTCATCATCGATGAAATCAGTAACTGTTTTTCGTTTTCAGTTGTTGGTTCTATAACTTCTGCCATTTGATAACTACTTCGTTTTTTTTCTGATACGTTTCATTTTCAAAGAACTCGAATGCAGGACTGTAAAAAAGACACCGAAATATATTGCTGATGTTAAGAAAAGCGACGTTAGTGCGGATGATCGAAACGTCGAGAACGAGACGAACGGATTCGTCGAAGAGCCACAAAAGAGCACGACAGACGACGAATGTGACGGCGCTTCGTCTACTTGGAGGCCGCTTCTTTTATTTGTACCTCTCAGACTTGGACTCAGTGACATTAATCCTATCTACTTTACGGGTTTAAAGGTTAATCGTAATTAAAATCTGGTTTACAGTTCGTTTTAATAAGTATTTTCGTTTTCATTTTTAATAGAAATGTTTCACTTTCAAACAATCTCTCGGTTTAATCGGAGGACGACCGAACCATGCGTGTTATTTCATCGGTTATGTCGGTTCGTTTAACTTCGTGGCGATTAACGTTTTTTTAGCTTCTTGGAGTTTTTTCGTTCTTTATTGTGATTTATGAAGAGCTTTTTTTTCGAACATTGATTATTCTCAGTCTTTCAGAAACAGCATTTAGTTAAACTTAAGTGATTTAGAAACTAGAAGGGTAGCTTAACAACTTAAACGTATAGTCATGTTGATATCTTTCAAAATAAGCTTTTTAAGCGAGTTTGAAAATGACCCAACTTTAATAAGCAATATATGTTTATTTTGAAAGATATCAACATGAAAATTCCATTAAGTGATTGAGAACTACCTTTCTAGTTTCTAAAACACATTCGAGTTTTCTTTCATTTTGCACCTGAAAGACAGAATAATAATCAGTTCGAGTGGAGGAGTTTAAAACCACCTTAAGTGACGAGATGCTTGAAAGTGTTTTAGATACTTCTTGTTTCTAAAGCACTTTTAAGTTCCTTTTAATTTTCATTCTGAAATTTCTTCATTCGTAAAAAAAAAAACCACCTTAAAGTTGATTTGTTTTGGGGGGTTTTCATCAGGAAACGAACTAGTTTATCTCGATCCGCATACGACACAAGTTGCCGTTTGTTTGGATTGTGCCGGTCCCGCTTGCACACGAGATTCCGAAGAGAGTTATCATTGTTCGGCTGCGAGTAGGATGGATTTTATACAATTAGATCCTTCCGTCGCAATGGTAGAATTTCTGATTTTTCGTGGATTATGATAGAAGTTCTATTTTTCATCAACTTTTTTTTTCTTCAGTGTTTCTATTGCGAGACAGAAGAAGATTTCGATGATTTATGTGAACAAATTCAGAGGGTTCGTCTTAACATGTTTTATAAAAGTTGATTTTCGAACTGTGGTTATACTACGTTTCTGGAGACAAACACTAAAGAGAAATTGAAATTCTATTAGAAACTAGAAGGGTAGCTGAATTGCATAAGATTGTTTATGAAAATAGCTTATTTTAAAAGATTTAGTTACCCTTCTAGTTTTTAAGAGACACTATATTTTCACCTTAATTTTGCTCCTAAAAACAGAATAATTGAAAAAAATAACAAATCGTAAATGATATATATATTCAAACTTTTTATAGTCAATATATTAAAAAAATAAGATGGATCATTTTCAAACAGAAATGAAAAGCGTATTTTAAAATATGTTAACGTTTGACCATTAGGTTTTTACTTGTAAATTGTGCTCCTAGGGCAGCGTTACTATTGCTACATGTTTTCACGTGGCCACACCCATTGAGTTGTACGGTGTACAAACAGTTCAAGGACGCAAATTTACCGGTGCCAGTATTTAGGCTTTTAAAAGCATTTTTTAAACAAAACTCGTTGTCTTTTCAAAACTTGATGAATGATTTATGCAAGTGAACCCTTTTCTGTGACGTTCTGTTCAGAAATAATTATTTTAGAACAGTTTTAAAACTCCGATAACAGCAAATACCAAAAATCGGCGTTTTAAAATTTCTCATAAAACGCTTATTTCCAAACAGATCGTTACAAAAAGAAGGGTTCACTCGCTTCATTTATTCATCAAGTTTTGAAAAGCCAATGAGTTTTGTTTAATATACGCTTTTAAAAATAAATACTGGTACTGGTAAGTTCGCTTATTGAACCCTAAGCCTCATCCATAGAGATCTCTAAAGGAGTTGCCACGTGAATTCATATAACTCCATCTATATTTTAGTAGCATCATTTGTAATTCTAATAAAAACCTAAGGGTCATATCTTAACGTGAAATTAGCCTTAAGTGATTGAACCATCCTTATAGTTTCTAAAACTCTTTTAAGTTTCTTTTAATTTTGTTTTTGAAAGACAAAATAATCAAGTTCCAAGGGTCGTTTACACTTTTAAAGCAGCTTAAGCATTTGTCTTATTGAGGTGTTTCTTGTTTCAGTCTATAGTCGAGGAAGAAAGTACGCCGTTGTTTGAGATTTGTAAGGAAAGGAAATGGTTAGGCTTAGACAATTTTGGTGTGAAAGTCAGCGATTACAATGGAGGCATGAATTTGAATGAGTTGTATTTAATAGTTGTATTTAAATGTTTTAAAATTCATTTTTTTTAGAATTTGCTGTCGTTGACACGGAAAGGAATTTCGATACGTCCGATGACGAATATGAATTATTATAAATTAATCACATACTTGTTTTTTAAAAAAAATTACTGTGCAAGTTAAAAACCACAAATAAGCTTAAAAAGTATAATTTATATAAAAAAATTTCTGTTTTTTTCTCCTTCCAAACTTTTTTTTATTACTAATTATCCAACAGTGAAATTGTATAAAAAAATTCAATTAGTTGGCTTTTTAAGCTGAATTTATTTATGCTATTGAATATGTAAGATTCATTTATTCTGTAAGAAAAGCAATTTAATTATCCGAATTTTTATTAAAATAATTTTGAAGTATATTTTTATACTTGGTTAGTTTTATTTTTCATCATAATTTTTAATTTTTTTAACCTACAGTTTTAATTTGCTGTCATTTATGTATTGTTATTTAAGTAATTTAAATTTTTTTTTTACTTTGTTTGCTTTCAATTTCGTCTTCTTCCTAAATTTTAATTTAAAAAAGTAAAATCTAATTTAGCACCTCATCATAAGATGCAGCTTGTGCGTCAGAGGGGTTGACAAAAAAATTTAGGCTTGTATCGATTTTGTGTGATTAAAAAAGGTACAACAACGAAAGAATGCGGGAAGCCTTTTGTAGGATGGGCAATTCGAATCCTTTGAATCCCACGAATCTTGAAAAAGTTTCGAGATTCGAAAACTCGAATCTTCGCGCTTTTTTTGTCTTTCGAATCTTTTTTATTACAGAATTTTTAGTAAATCATTAAAATCTATTTTTATAATAATTTATTATGTTTTTATTTCCATTAAATGTGCTTGAAATGCACTTTTTATTTATCAATTTTATAATTCATATCAATTTAATTTTAAAAATTTAAATACTTAACAGACACTGCTGAAGTTGGAACCCAAAACCTCCAGCACAGCAGTCAGTGATCTCAACACCACAGCTACACTGATAACTAACTACAACAGCGTGACTAATAAATTATACTAAGGAATTGTTTAACAATATATCAAACAATAAAAAAAATAAAAAAAAACCCAGCCAAAATAGATGAAGCCACCGTCTCCATTAAAAGATTTTTGCTAAAAAGCGAAAACTTTTTTTTGGAGGTATAGAATTTTTAACATTGAACTTTTAATTATTTTTCAGTTATAGGCGGCGCTACAATCAACTATTACATAGAGTCCATGTATAAAGTGTTGGGTTAGTTCTTTGGTATTACCCCTATATAAAGAAGACTTATGTTAGGTGTAGTGTTGGGATAGGCGTTTGGAACCAGCACAAGAAATTCGTTTGCACCGCTCTGCCACCCCCCCCCCACAGGGCAAACGTATTTCTTGCGTTGGATCCTACTCTATATATGTAACAGTATGTATATAACAGTAAGAGTCGTTGGTACCGTCCCTTTTATGAGGACCAGCAACTTCTAATTGGTTTGCTATGTGGTCTGACGTCACATGCCCCGCCCTTTTCAATTTCCAATTGGTTGATATTGGGTCTGACGCTCATAAAATGGCGGGACAAATGACAGTATCTCCCACAGGCAATTAGAAAACGGGATAAACGGACGTTGGCTCCGCCCTTTTTATGACAAACGAACGGCAACTTCTAATTGGGTTGTTGTGTAGTTCAACGTTGAAAAGTGCGGAGCATGTGACGTCAGACTACACAACCAACCAATTAGAAGTTGCATTCGTCATTAAAAGGGCGGAACAAACGTCTGTTTATCCCGTTTTCTAATTGCCTGTGTATCTCCTTGTCTGTACATGCCTGTGCAGTGTGTGCACAGACGAATTGCTGGGGCTGACTAAGATGGCGACTATTTTCCTCCCACCCAAATGTTTGGCTTCACTCAAGCTGTCCATTTACAATGTATTATGTTTTAGTTGAGAGCGGTTTGAGATAGTGGCGCCATCTATTTTTAATATATTGTACTGATAAGGGGGACTCAGTCAATGACGTCATTTGCCAGTGTGACCAGTCCTCCTTGGACCAGTCCGACTGTCGTTTTTGTGTCTACTGTACTCGGCATAAGAATTAGAAAGAAGGTGAGTTTGTGTTTTTAATTTCTATATTCATTACGATTTTGAATGTGATTCTAAGCTTTATTCGATGTATTTCGAATACGGTTTTAATCAGAAACTGTTTCTTTAATCTGAATGTTCCTTATGTTAAATATGATGAATGTGTGGGTCTTTTGTGACTATTATTTGCTTCAACATAGTGGGTGGTAGTATTCGGGAGGGGTGTATCTGTATATGACGTGCTAACAATGAAGCCGTACAGATGGGTGTACTAACATGGTGTTTTTATATTTATTTGTTGGAGGTTATGACGACATTTTAGGTTACCCTTTTTAATTTATTTCTGCGGTTTTGTAGGCCACGTTCTGTGCTTCATAACGTTATTGTAGAAGTCACGGCTGATGCCCTTCTTCTTTATGTAACCTGTATTGTATACATAAAATAGCGCTAACTTAGATGCAGGTAGCGCGAATGTGGCTTTTAGAACAGCTTCTACGGGCAGTGTGTTGCTGGATGCTCAATGGAGGAGCCACAGTAGGTTATTTTTACACTTTTCGTTAATATTTATTGCGTTACTGGCTTCGTATTTGTAAAATAAATCGATTTAGGACCAAATTAAAACTTAATCATATTTAATTATAAATTTAAACCGTAACTTCTTGCGTTTTAGGCGTTTTTTGACCTCGTTTTTAATTCACCGTTTTTTGCTTATTTTTAGGGCTGTTGTTCATTTTATGTTTAAAAAGTTATTATTGGCATTATGCCTAAATTATAGATTCAGTTTACAAATTTGGAAACCACCACGAAGAAAAAAAAAGTTCCTCTGTTTTTTAAAAAATAAATTTCTGCCCACGTTTAAATTTCTTTTTTGTATTTTTTTTTTAAATTTTCTTATCTTTTTAAAATATTTTTTAAGGATCATGTCTTCGGGACGTCCCATAAAGTGCGTTGTTGTGGGCGATGGAACGGTCGGTAAGACGTGTATGCTGATTTCGTACACAACCGATAGTTTTCCCGGCGAATACGTTCCGACTGTGTAAGTTCGATCGTGAGTATTTTTTCGATTAGCAGCCGCTAGCCTCCAAGATAAAGCTGTGTAGTTGTTATTTTTTAACTTGTGATGTTGATCCTCTACATCTGCAAAACACGTTGGTAAACATTTAATAGTCATATTGCTAAAATTTCTTCAAGAAAAGTGAATTTGACGCCACCATTTTGTCATTTTCTAAAATTAATAATTTTAATATCAAACATAAATAAGTATCGCCTAATGATTAAAGACATCAGAATTGCAAACAAGTGACATAAAGGGTTAAATTCAGGTTAAAACATTTAATATATTTATCAAAATATCATGGTATTTTGACATTTTCGAAAAAAATCATGATTTTTTTCTTCTAACCTCGGTTGTTATACAGTATAGGTTACGCCGAGGCTCGATATAAAGCGAATAAGCCTTACAATCTTCTGCATAGAAACTAAGTGGCTGCTAATCGAAAGAATTTCCGTGATCGTTGTTCTTTTACTTTCGCAATTTGATTTGTGACGTCGGTCGTAATTTTCAAATATGTTTCCGTTTTAGTTTTGACAATTATTCTGCTGCGATGATGTGTGATGGGATTCCGGTCAGTCTCGGTCTTTGGGACACAGCTGGACAAGAAGATTACGATCGCCTTCGACCACTATCTTATCCTCAGGTACTGGATTCACTCTCGCTCTTTGTTACCTACAGGGTTTTCTTGTGTCTTTTGTTTGTTTTGGTTTCAGTTCTCTTGAGTCCGTTTGTTTGTTTTTTATGTTGCTGTGCTTTCGCAGTCGCTTTTTATTTCGGTGTTTACGTTTTGTGTAGATTTGTTGTTGTCTTTGGCTTCATTTGAAAACTCCTACATTAAGTGGTCGTATTAATTTTGGACAAATAATTACGGCCAATTATGAAATGAGCACACACGTTTGAAACTTTCGTTTATTTTAAAATGACTACAGTAGTACGACTAAAACTGCTAAAAGTGTGTGTAAGCGCAGCACATGATTAGTCGATGTCATTGAAATTGAACACACTGGCGTCTTAAGGTGTATTATGTAATTAGCCTTTTTGTATAATATGCAAATGAAAGGAAACAATGGATTAAAACTCTGGTTATTCAGCGTTTCTAATGAAACATCGAGGAGATTTTAAAACGTAAACGCCCCTCGAACTCTTAATATTCTGTTTTTCAGAAGTAATTTTAAGAGCAAATTCAGTATTTTAGAAACTAGAAGGGTAGCTCAATCACTTAAGTATGGTATTTTCATGTTGTTATCTTTCATAATAAGTTTTAGTTTCAGTTTGAAAATGACCCAACTTTATGCAGATGTTAAATTTTTGTGATTGAGCTACCCTTCTACCTTCTAACACATTTTTTTCTTTAGTGTTTTTCATGAAATGCAGAATAACCAGAGTTTGACAATCTTTAGAAGACATTGAAAGCGTGTTAGAAACTAGAAGAGTAACCAACTCTGTTAAGAATGCAAGTAGATTTGTTTATTTTGTCCCTGTAGTAGTAGACGGCGCCACTAGCCCCCCCCCCCCCCCCCCCCCCCATAGAAATGTACTGACGCTTGCCTTCCGTTTTTTAACATGCTCTCTTCAATTCTGTGTTCTGGGTAAGTCTGTCACTATGATAATAGGTTGTTTTGGACTCTGTTATAACTAAACGGCATTCGATTTCAACTAATTGGCGAGAGTAGTTTGCCTCCTATGGAGGTTGCGAGCGCCATCTACCTTGCATTTACACAAGTATTTTTTTCTGTATTTTCATGTTGATTTTCTTTACAAATAAAAACATAAATATTATAAAAGCAATGGCGGCATAAATTCTGTAATGCTCTGGCTAACTATACCCTGTATGCGTGAAACGGGAAATGTTACAAGGACAAGAGGAACATTATGAGGGGGGATGGATGCATAATTGTGATAGATAATGACAAGACCCACTCTAAATTCATTCATTTATGGTCCTTTGACATCACTAATATACCATAAGCTGCAAATACTTGACCAGAGCATTATTGCTGCTGGTGGTAGTGACTGACACCTTTTTCTAACGCAAAAAAATGTAGGAGTTTTCGAATAAAGCATTCGTTTGTGTATATGAGTGTTGTTCTCGTTGTCAATATCTTAATCCTTTTAAAACTGATATGTGTTCTCTGTCTGTGTTTCTGTTTTCTATCAGACTGATGTGTTCCTCATTTGCTTCAGCATCGTAAGCCCTTCGTCTTTTGAAAACGTCACTTCCAAATGGTATCCAGAAATTAAACACCATTGTCCGGATGCTCCCATAATTCTAGTCGGTATGGTTACGAACAGCGCTTGCTTGCTTGCAAAACGTACCTTTATGAGGTCAATGCCCGTTAACATGCGTCGAGCAAATTAACATAATTTCAAAAGTGTATAAAATAAAAAAAAAAAACTTTCGACATTGCAACCAAAACTTGGCCGCAATGTTCATGCGACTTCTATTGTTATCAAAGACAAAGTTTGAAGTGAGGTATGTTTTCTCCTGGATCCACATCAGGCTGACAAAAGTACAACATGAGTTTGAGACAGAAACACAACAAATATGCCAGAAAAAGCAGAGTTTGAAAACAAAACAAAATTGAAACAACTGTCAGCTGTACTCAAGACAAAACTACGACAAGTTTGTGACAGAATACAAACAAATTGATGTTTACCGACTTGCGACGGGATATGGAATAGTTTGTGAAATTGCTGACAAAACAAAAGTTGCGGAAATGTTTTGGAATTATAGCCAATTTGTTTTGAGTTCCTGCTTTGGTTTGGTTTTGTCAGCTTAATGTGGATTGGAGCATTAGAAGCGAAACCATGTCGTTGAACACGTCGAAAGGCACTTAACATTGTGTTTATGGCGTCATAAAGCACGTACACGTGCGCTGGAGTGTCCTCTTAGCTCTTAAACGTTGCTTCGAAAAGATCAAGACTGTTTCAATTTCTAAACTCCAAATAAAGTCGCAGCAATTGTTTGCAATCAAACAAAAGTTAGTTGACTTTCAACTCTTTCAAACCTTCAGGTACCAAAATGGATTTGCGTGAAGATAAAGAGACATTGAGTCAACTATCCGAACAAAGTCTATCGCCGATAAAGCGAGAACAGGGACAGAAACTTGCATCCAAAGTACGTGCCGTTAAGTATTTGGAATGCTCTGCATTGACGCAACGTGGATTGAAGCAGGTAAATTTTGAATTTTTCCTTCACGTCGAAAGCCAATTATAAATTATCGATCACAATTAATGAGAAAAGCTTTTCGTACATCGTTACAGGTTTTCGACGAAGCCGTTCGTGCCGTTCTGAGGCCAGAACCGCAAAAACGTCGTCAGAAGAAATGTGTAATACTTTAAAAGTCATGTAAAGAAAAAAAAACGTTCCAGGTTTATAATAATATTGATAATATATAGATAATTATTTCGGCCTTCGTAATTAACTTAAACCTTTTCTTCCTTTTTTTTGTCTTTTCTTCTTATTGTTTGGTTTGCATTTAGCCATTTTTTTTACGAGTGGCCGTTCTTAAGATGTGAGCTTTTTTTTGATTTTTTTTTACGAATTAGTGATTTTTCGTAAAAACAAAATCGACAAAAATCTACGAAATGTTTAGTTATTTTTTTCTTATGTGTGTTTATTGATAATGCATTAATACTTTATTATAGAAAAATCGGGCCAATCACCAAAAGTATTATTTAATACTTTTGATACTTAATTCAATTTTCACTTAGAAAACAAAAACAAAATATTTTCTAATATATTATATAAAAAGACAAAAAAACAAACTTCGAGTCTTTGATTCTTTTAAAGTTAGAGAAAATAAACATAAAAATATATATATATATATTATTTAATATTAATTACGAACAGATTTGGTTAAATTAATTGAATCAGATTTTTGCTGTTTTCTTGTCTTAGTGTGTTGGTTTAATATCAATTCTCATTAAGCAAAAATCTGCTTCTTTAATTAACTTGTTTTAGAGGGTTTTCGTATGGCTATACTCATCTCGCACTATGGTGAGGGTTGGAGGTAGAGGCTAGCTATTAGAGATTTACGTAAGAGTGCCAGGGAAAATTTCCTTCATTCATAGTTAACTAAACGGTTGATCATTAGGGGTTGATCCACAAATTGACCACTTTTCGTGGTCAATTTCGACTGCAAAGTCGTGGTGTCGCCAAAACGGACCAATTTGCATCTTATGTTGCAGCCACTTTGGAAACACAACCGAACTACTTGCAACTTCATTTTGCAGTCGAAATCGGCCACGAAAAGTGGTTTAGTTGGAGAAAATGTGCTTTCACCACCAAACTGGAGGAAACTTGAGTTGGGTCGAGCATACCAGCGTTTCCGTGCTGGAGTCCAAATTAACATTCTTCACAACCAGCATAATTCATCCCTATTAACTAAAATCTTTGGTAGCCTTCAACCCTCGTCGTCATGTGAGGTTTATTCTTGTGAGATGGAACGCACCTTTTGCACTAACATGATGACGTCATTAGTGACCTTTTTTTTTTAGCTTTTCTATAGATATTTCTCGTTTTTGTACAAAAATTTATAAATTTCATATAAGTGTTTTAGTTCGTTCATTGCATGCAATGATATTGAAATATCTTTTTAATAGATGTGGTTTGGAAAACAGAATTCATAATTCTATTTGGTTTCGAATCTTTCGGTCGACTAAAGTTTTCTGAATGGTTTTGGGTCATTTGTGGTCGGGTTTTTTTGCACTTTTTCGGCTGTTCTTGCAGCTATTGTATATTAATGCAGGCATGGGCAACTTTTTATTACCAAAGAGTCAGTTTGTATTATGAAAACGTTGGTCGTAAGTTAACGATAACCGGGAATTGTCTCGTAGGCCAAAAGTTGCTCATGACTTGTTATTTAATGATAGGTTTACATCTTGATACTTAATATCTTATGAGTTTCAGATGTAAACCGACCATTTTTGGCCGTATTTATAGTCGATATTTCACAGTAACGTTTTCTTGGATTTGTATTCAGATTGTACAAAGATCAGAGAGGACGTGATTGTGAAATTCTGACTAAATATATACTGTATATATATATGCGGCATTAGGTATAGCAGCTACTCATGACGTAGTTTCAATTGTGCCAGTATCATACATAATAATATGATACGTTGATATTATTATATTGTAAAAAAATATGTATTATTACATCAAAAAGGGATTTTTTTAAACAAATGCAAATTAAGTTTTTTTTTTCTTTTTAATAAGAGAAAAATGGGGATCTTAAAAAGTTTGAGAAGAAAAAAATATTCTCAAAATATTTGATTTTGATAAAACTTTTTTTTTTGTATTTTTTAAAATTCATTTTTTAATATAGGTGTTTTTATTTTATGTATTTGTGAAACAGATTAACTGCATTCTAGTCTTTGTATTATGTACTGCCAAGTAATTTTTTTTTTCTCCTGATAATCATTTTATCTAATCAATAATAAATAAAAATAAACAATAGGATAATAAAGTGTGATTAAATGTCTGCCATTTTTATAGTTAGATATTATGTAATAAGGTGGTTTTATAGTGTAAATTCTTAATTACTCTGATAGTATCGTGTCTTTCAGGTGCAAAATGAAAAGAGTAACTTGAATGTGTTTTAGAAACTAGAAGGGTACCCGGTAGCTCACAATCATAATAGGGATATTTTCATTTTAATATCATTCAAAATAAGTTTTTTATGAAAATATAACCCTTCTAGTTTCTGAAACACTTTCTATTATTTTAATTTTCCACCTGGAATACAAGAATAATCAAAGAGTTAAAAAAACAGCTGTTTCTAACATAGTGGACATGAGGAAACCTATTTGGTTAAGGTAAGTGAAAGGGATGAACCAACATGGCGTCGAACTTACGCTAGTTTTCTACGTTAATAAGGCGACATATTTGTCACCCTGTACCAAAATGTGGCTTCATTGCTCCGTTATATGACCAGAAATGGGAAAAGGGGGGGGCATTGTACTACCTATCGAGTTATCGAACGATGTGATGTAGTGACGTCATAAATATTGCAACGGATGAGTGTTTAAAAATGTACCGATTGCTTGCAGCGTTTTTATTTGTTTGCGTTTGGTTTGTAGCGTCATCTATAGGCTTTTTCTTAAAGTTCTAAAGCGAGATTTTTGCGAAAGTGTGTCGGTCAGATTGCGTTATTGAGTGTTTCGCGCCAGACGGTAGTTAAAGAATGTGAATTTGTTATGTTTTTTACGTTTTTTTTTCTCTCCTCGTTATTAGATGTTATTTTTGAGTTGTTTACTTGTTAGTTCGTCGCAGTGTATTGGTTTCGTTTGTTTTTGTATTGGATAACGGTGTGAAAAGCTATTTCGCCTATAAAATTGGAAGGAAAAAATGATGTGATTTGCGGTCGGATGATGATGAAGAAGTAGCGGCCGCTCTTTTGAAGATCGTTAAAAAAACAAGAACGTCGTCGTCGTCGTCTAGCGCCGCGCTTTTTCTGTCTCGTAATCTCTCTCCTCTTCTAGATTTCTCTAAATGAAATCACCTTTATTATTCTCTTTTAATTTTGCTATGTCTTTATAACGGTAACGATTAGAATTATTATAACAACGAAGGGAAGGTAAATGAGAGCGCCAAAATAATGAGTTGAAATGGTCAGAATCGGAACGAAATAATGATCATGAATATGATGATGATAACGATGATAAGAAAAAAGTCGCCGGGTGATGACGATTGTATTTCCGCGAGGGGGGAGGGAAAGATGGGAAAAGAGGAGAAAGAGAAGGAAGAGAACGGCGACGACCGGTGTCAATCATAAAAAAGAGGGTGGAGGGTCCACGTGCGGATTACGACCAATCGGTGTCTTCTTTTCTGAGGGGGTTTTTTTTTTTTTCTTCGGTGGGCGATCGCTTGTGACGTCATAACTCATTGACTATCGTTAAATCTGGGCGTGGCCAATTGTTACGTCATACATATAAGTATATATATCCTATAACAGTATTAGAAGGAAGAAAAAAAAAGGTAGGAGGGGTCAAAAGAGACAATATGGCAGACGACGAAGTTCTTTTTGACGATGTTTACGAACTGTGTGAGATTATTGGCAAGTATGTATCACCATACCTTATATATTACATTCTCATGTGTCATTTATTTTTTTGTATTTTGCAAAAATCTGTTTTATTATATTGTTGTGAATGACGTCATTATTTAAAGAAACTTTTTCCTACTCCGCCTTGTATAAACAAATATGAATTAATTTTTATTTATTGACGATGGCGTCATTTTTATGTTTCATTTGAGGAAAAAGGGCAAATTTCATAATAGATCAAAGTATAATTATATCGATAGTATCGATATATATATTGGGAAATTGTAGAGCATTTGCTCCACCCTCTTTTTGAAATGGAAGTGTGTATTGTCCAATCAAAAGTTGAGTTTAGCTTGTTGATTGAAAGGGGGTGGAGTTAAAGAGAGGCGGTTTTTTTATAACGATGACGTTTTAGCTCCTCCCATTTTTATCCTTCTTTACTCTAGTTTTTTATTTTCTATTTACGTTTTATCAGATGAATATTTAATGTGTTACGAGATAATAAATAATATATTATTTGTCTGTTTTTTTTTTATAAATATATTTTTGTGGGTCTCATTTGCATATGATACGAGATGTTTGCTGTTGATTTATTCATTGGGTATGTGGGTGGTGGATGAAGGGGGGGGGGAGGGCTTAGTGACTCCACTTCTGGTTGATTTTTTTTTTACCTTTTAATAAATTATTTAAATGAACTTTTGAATCTTTTTTTTTGTTCATAAACAACATTAAAACAAAGAATTCACTTATAAACTAGAATAGTAGCTGAATAAATACTGCTATACGTATTTCAGGAATTAATTATTATTAATTAGAATTCTATAATAAACGGGGGGGGGGGGGGTTCATTGCCAGTTTGAAATTTGATCGAATTTTAATTTTTTTTAAAAAGCCCGCGCTATTAATTAAGTCCAAAACTGATTTACAAATCGTTTGGTTGTTTTAAAAAGTAAAGAAATGCAACTCAAACTCTTGACTTATTTTTGTCTTTCAAAGGTGCAAAATTAGTGATTTCCCATTGAAATATTTCACTTGACGTGAGTTTGAAATATTTTTTTTTTAAAAAATGTGAAATTTGGTTTAAAAAAAAACCTGTGTCCAAGTACTGAAACCATAAACGAAAACAATGATGATTGTAATTGGTTCCTAGGAGTAATTTAAACATGTTTAATTTTACCATTTGTGTCAATTTTGTTTCAATTTTTTGTTCAAATTTTTTTAGAATCTTTGTTTCATTTTCTTCAATCATTTTTTGACTAAATAGAATTATCTTAAATGCTCAAACACTACAGGCAGTTAGAAATCGGGGAGAACTTCAGTTGGCTCCGCCCTTTTTATGAGCAATGGCAACTTCTAATTGGTTTGTTGTGTGGTTCGACGTTGAAAAGGGCGGAGCACGTGACGTCAGACTACATAACAAACACATTTGGAAGTTGCCAGGCGTCATAACAAGGGCGGAGCCAACTGAAGTTCTCCCCGATTTCTAACTGCCTATTCAACACTTACGTTTAATTATTATTCTACAATTATTAGTCACATTATGTGATTTATATACCATTAGTATATAAAGTTAATGAAAACTGATGCATTTATCTGGTTTTATTTAATCGATTTCAATTAATTATACAACTTTTAAATATATTTCACAACTTTTCATAAATTTCATGAAATATTTCACAACTTTTCAGAAATTTCATGAAATATTTCACAACTTTTCAGAAATTTCATGAAATCTTTCACAACTTTTCATAAATTTCATGAAATATTTCACAACTTTTCATAAATTTCATGAAATATTTCACAACTTTTCATAAATTTCATGAAATATTTCACAACTTTTCACAAATTTCATGAAATCTTTCACAACTTTTCAGAAATTTCATGAAATATTTCAACAAAATATATTTCATGAAAACTTCGACGTGTTTTATAAACTAGAAGGGTAGCTAAATCACTTAAGATTATTTTCGTGTTTGATAAAATATATTTAAAAATATATATTTCAGTTTGAAAATGGCTCAACTTTTTATCAGACGCTATTTTTTAATTTTTGTTGTATAAAAAAAGTTTATTTTGAAAGATATGAACATGAAAATACCCATTAATGAACCCATTATACACATTTATTACCCATTTATGAACTTCTAAGTATTCTTGTCTTTCAGAAGAGCAAGATTAAGAGATCTTGAAAGAAGAAATTACTAAAAAAAAAAATGATTCCCAATTATAAACTAGAAGAGCTAAGGCCAGCTTCACAAGGACCACTTTGTGGTGCAACACGGACCACCATTGAAAACAATGGCCTGCTGCTGTCAGTACAGAGCTCTTGGTATGACCTTGATCATTAGATTCATTACTAACAAACAGGCTGTGGTCGCCACTAGTTGCTCAGACTCAACCACTCATTGCCACTTTTGTGTGCAACAAAAAAAACGGTGACGATGACTTTCTTTTTGATGTTTTTTACTAATTGCTCAGCTTCCAATTATAGAAAAAAAGTATTACAAATATGTAGCCGTATATTTTACGACGCTCACAGATTGACAAGCCATAAATTGACAAGCGTGTATTTACAGCTTTTATGACAGTTCACAACTGATGCAACAATGAAATTTATGTATGTTTTTATTTTATTTGCTGTCACAATTTTTCTCTTAATTGCGGCTTTTTTTTTTTGCTGTTGTTTGTTACCTCAGTTAATTTGAGTTTACTCATTAATGATGAACGTTCATTGTAGCTCAACAATTTTGTTTATTATTATTATTATTGTGTTCCGTCTCCTCCCATTTCGTTCCTCAAAGGTGTCATTTTGTTTTGCGTTAGTTATGTGTGTGTGGCTGGTATCGAATTATTAAATAAAACTATATGCAATCTACAGTGAAAATGTAATCAAAATGTGTCCTTTCTCCCCACCCCCCTCCCTTCCAACCGACCCCTCTCACCTTGCTCTCCCTCCCCCTTTCTATTGGTTCCAGTTTAGCAGGTGGACCTAGTGTGTATGTGTGGAGTATAGTGGTTGTTGTAGTTTGGGGTGTTTAGTTATGGAACGTTGATCTAATAAGTGGTCTCTTGACAATCTGTGTTCAGTGGGCGTTCTGTCTCTCTCATTCTCTCTCTCTCTCTCTCTCGTTCGGCATGAAATTCTGTTTTTTTTTTCTCTCTCTTCTTCCTATCATTCTTTCCTGTTCGCATTATGGAATTCATAACAAATTACATTTCCAACCTCAACTCATTCATGTGTTGTTGCGTGTGCACAACAAATTGCTGCATTGCCATTGTTGTTGTTGTTAAGTCTGTACCCTCCTCCTTCTCCTCCGCTTCTCCACACAACAGCAACAGCAGCAGCAGTTGAATTACCTAATACCCTCAACTACCATCATAGCTCACAGAAAGAAGCAGAAGAAAGAAAAAAAAAGTGATTTTTACTGATTTGTGAGTCTGTGACAGCTCAACATACCCTTGGAACACACGCACTGATGAACAGAAACACAGATTTACAGATAAAAGGCATGGCACACATGTACATAAACAAAAAAAGCGAGATTAGAGCCTTTTGTGCCTGAGGCAGGTGCTTCTCTCGCTTCGCTCTACTTATGGCTCTTGACTGCAGAGATTGGGTATAGATGTAATACATCATGTATTAATAATGCATGATGTATTACACCTTTAGAAGTTTTCATGTAGTGTACAAATTATTCACACTAGTAAACCCGTCGTGCAATTTGCAAAATTTAC
Source organism: Brachycybe producta (assembly GCA_036925085.1). Classification (NCBI taxonomy): domain Eukaryota; kingdom Metazoa; phylum Arthropoda; class Diplopoda; order Playtdesmida; family Andrognathidae; genus Brachycybe; species Brachycybe producta. The sequence goes on from JAUPFP010000023.1 coordinate 215,173, forward strand.
AAAAAGTTGTACACTGCTATATAAGGAGTGCCTACTAAAGAGAGTTTTTGATTTTAAGCTAACAACACTTGCAAGCCTAAAAATTCACATTTATTCACACTATACAAACTACTCAAATTTGTGTGAGTAGCCTTTAGGGAGGTACGGGGCATTCACAGTAATGTAGTCTTCGGGCACACAATTCCAAGTTGCGGCACTGTATTATACGTGTTTTTTTATACCGTAGGGCTATAATACGCCACATAAAAAAATGTTATTTTTGTGAATGAAAACATTCTTTTCTTGCAGACTTCACTGGGAATTTCTTGCATTCATCGTTTACCTTCCCACTTTTACGGTTCACGTGCAATGAATTTTCGAACTTGAGAGAAGTTGCACAGTATGGCAGTTGGAGACAGTATTAACAATTCATTTCCCCCGTTTCTAATTGGTTTGATAATGGTCTGATGTCATATGCCCCGCCCTTTCATGCAGGTTTTATATGTTTAAAACACCTTGTTTTTTTAAAGAAAACAAGTGTTTTAAACAAAAAATACTTTTACACTTCTTTTTTCAAGTTAAATTCATTGTTTTCATCATGTGTCATGTGATGTATCAAAGTTAAATTTACTCTTTTTTGTAGGAGTGTTTGTTATTAGCTTCCATAGTCATTCTCACTAGAAGGAAATAGATTTATTTTCGTAGGTTTCTACTCTTATCTTCACTGGTAATTATAAAATTAGCCTTTACTGTAGATTTTAGTTGTAGTGTGAGCTGTTTCTGTAATAATAAAGTATTCTGATTCCATTCCTTGTCTTAGGTTTTCTTTGGAATCTAGACTTTAGAAAGTCTTATTGAAAGGATTCAAATTTTCAGTCTATTTGTAGTCTATTGTAGTATTTTACAAAAAAGTAATGTAGAAATTTTGTTTTCAAATTAGAACAAAAACTCATTTAATAATTAAAATGTGATTTAGATATAAAAAAAACATTAAACAAGGGACATAGTAAGCAGTTGAAATGTATGTGAAAAAGAAATACAAAGTGTCTTCTGTTAATATGAATTGAGTTTTGTATTGTCAGTGAGTACTAACTTCTAAGTATTGATAAAATACAATTAATATGGGCACAAACTTCAATTATTAGCTTTTCATATTGCTTGATAAGTTAATACTTGTTAGAATTTTTATTAAAAGTTTTACAAAAAAAATGTAAAAAAAACTGTTTAAAACAAAAAAAAAACTGTTTAAAAAAAAAAAAAAAACTTTTTTTTTTTAAAAAAAACACGATTTTTATAAACTCTGCTTTCATGAGGGACGGCAATCTTTAATTGGTTTGATGAAAAATCGTTAATGCTGTTTCCAACCACCTGTGTTGCATCGCACGTTAGACTAATATGCTGTGCAAATCTGTACAGTATTGCGCATCTGTGCATAATTTGCTGTGCAAATCACAGGCAGTTTTGCCCAGCACTAACTTTAAAGTTTGCTCCGCCCTTTTATGAGCGTCAGACCAAATATCATCCAGTTAGAAATTGAAAAGGGTGGGGCGTGTTGACGTCAGATCAAACGAAAAGTTAGTGCTGGGCAGAACTGCCTGTGTGCAAATCTGCTAATGGATATTGGGAACCGGTTTGAACTGGTTCATCAAGATTGACAAACTGGTTTCCAAAAAAATCGCGAACCGATTAAAGCAGTTCCGAACCGTTTCTACTCGGTTCGGAACTGCTTTAATCGGTTCGCGATTTTTTTGGAAACCAGTTTGTCAATCTTGATGAACCAGTTCAAACCGGTTCCCAATATCCATTAGCAGATTTGCACACAGGCAGTTCTGCCCAGCACTAACTTTAAAGTTTGCTCCGCCCTTTTATGAGCGTCAGACCAAATATCATCCAGTTAGAAATTGAAAAGGGTGGGGCGTGTTGACGTCAGATCAAACGAAAAGTTAGTGCTGGGCAGAACTGCCTGTGTGCAAATCTGCTAATGGATATTGGGAACCGGTTTGAACTGTAACAACAACAAAAACAGGAAATGCCTGTAATTGGGGGGAGGGGGGGATAGAAAGTGGAAACCATATTATAATAAATATGTTTAAATAATAATAATTTTATTCTCTTAATTTGTATTGTTTGTTTATTTTTTTTAATATTCTGTTTGTACAGTCGAATAATAAGATAACCTGTTTTTTCTTCTATTTTTGTTTATTTCTTTTCTATTATTTAAATAAATAACTCATTTCTTATTTGAACAGTGAATTCTGAAAATGAAAAACAAAGAAAAATTAGACCAAAATTGATTCGAAAATTCCTTCTTCTTCTTCTGTAGATTTCTCAAATATTTTCTCCGCACAAATCTCAGAGGAGTAAACAACAAACAAACAAAAAATTGAAATAATAGAAAGGAAACCAAACAAAAAAAAGAGAGAGACAACGGAATTCTCTTTAATTATAGATTCGTTGAAATGCATTTTTTATTATTACCCTTTGTTATTAATGATATATTTTATTTTGTGGTTTTCTTTTAAGTCTTTTCTTATTGATCTTTCTTTTTTTGAAATCCTTCTTTTCCTCATTTCTTGAAGATTTGAAGGGTTCACTTGATATTCTTATATTTTTCTATTTGAATCAGTTGTTGCCAGGTGTCAATTGAATTAATCTCTACAAATCGATTTGAATCTCATTAAAAGTACTTTTAGTTTTAGAATGTTCAGAAGAAAAAAAAAAGAAATTCTTATGAAATTAGAAAACAAAATTTCAATATAAAATTTTCTGTTCTGAGGACCAAATTCAAGGAGAGAATGATATTTGGCACTTGATAGAATGACACAAAATTGGTAAGTGCGGTTCTATTTTTCCAAAACTATTTAAAAACTAGTGGGGTAACCCATCATAAATGACGGGAGCAAAATTTTCAGTCACCCCCTCCCACTTTTCTTTCTCTCTCCCCTTCTACACTTTCCAACCTTTTCCCCTCACCCCCTCCCACTTTTCTCTCTCTCCCCCCTTCTACACTTTCCCCCTCCCACTTTTCTCTCTCTCCCCCTTCTACACTTTCCAAAGGAAGAGTTCAACATATAGTTGACCTTGAGAAAAAAACCGGTTCATTTATTCAAATTTATATAAATTCCGACGTGCTTCAATGGTTTTGTTACTCCACACGCGCATACACAGACATGGGATATTATATATATAAAATAATATAATAGCGAATTTTTAACTCTTACGTTAAACTCCATTGAGTACGCGCTCCTAAAAAACACTCATTAAAATGCTCGTAAAAATAATTTTAAACAAACAGAAACAAATTAGCACGTGCGCCAATGTGTTGGCTTCACTGTGGTTTAATTGTGGTTTTTTAAAATTATTTTTAGATATTTTTACGAGCATTTTAATGGATGTTTTTTCCTTACGAGCACGTACTCAATGTAGTTTAACATAAGTTAGAAATTCGCGATTTTGAAATATTTTTTTAAAAATAGAACCACAATTACCAATTTTTTGTCATTCTAACACTCGATCAGGATATATTTAAGGTGTACATTGCATTTTGAAAACTTAATATTGGACAACTTTAAATATAAAAAATAAACATATTGCCGCCGAAACTGCTGTGTATTTTAAAAATGAACATTTTTTCTTTAACATTGGGTCTATGGGCTCAATAGAAAAACGATGCTAGCGCTCTTTGCGGAGATTTTTCGAAGTAATTTTGTGATGTAGCCTCTTAACTGAAAATCTATGCCAAACAAAAGTGTTTGATCTCGTTTATTAACCTATCAAGCAAATTATTGTAATAAATTAATTTCATAAAAAGAGAAAAAAAAACCTCACTTTTTAAAAAAAAAAAAAAATTCTGAAAAAGAATTTTTAAAATGTGGTTTTAAATCACTTGATTTTTATGGTGGCTTTAAATCCACAGAAAAATAGTCCTGAATTAGAACACCGAAAAGATTACATATTAATAATATAGAACTCTTGAGTATATATACGACTAAGTAGATGACATTAATTATTCCATTTTTCTGATTAATTTAGTTTAGAGAACTCACGAAGAGAAAGAAGCCTCGAGTTAACTTTGAAGAGGACTGAATCCTTTTAATAAGTTTTAACCCCTTTTTAACAGTTAGCAGCTGCGAGACAATTTGGCAAAACCTACGACTTAATTATTTTCATCTTTTATTCGTTTTGTGTGTGTGTGGGGGGGGGGGGGTTGTGTGTGTGTTTTGTGTTCATCTGATGTTGTAATAATGAAAGAACCTTTTAATTTTCTAAGGTGGCTAAAGAACAATTATGTTCTTTTCTCATTGTTTCTTATTTTCTTATTTCTTCTTATTTTCTCATTTCTCCCCGTTATTCTATTATTATGTCATAATTTGTTAGGTTGGTACTTGGTTCGCAACCTCCTTGTGTGTGTTTTTTTCTCTACAACTTCTTTATGAACTCCTTGTTTGGAACTGTTATTCTGTGGTTGTATACACAGAAAAACGCACACATTCACATATAAAAATAATAGGAATAGAGTCCCCCTTTTGAATGCCACAACTGGAAAGAGGAAGAATCTCGATTTTTTGTTAAAAAAAATTACGTTTTTAAAAAATCGAAATTTTATATATCATATCACTCTAAAATTTCAGTTCAATCCTGATTCATCGTCAGAAAGTGTACATCATTTTAGGTCTGATGACATTTTGTTGTAGGTAGCCCCGTTTTAGAGTTGTTCGACCCACAAAAAATTATGACCAAAAACTCAAAATTTGTTCCTAAAAAATTCATAAAACAAGGGATTCAAGGAACCCTATAGACCTCCATTGCTTTAATATATGCTTTCATATATCAAATAACCAACTTTTTTTCATTGTGCGCATGTGTACGCACATGTACACACTTGTGCGCATGTGTACGCACGTGTACACACTTGTGCGCATGTGTACGCACGTGTACACACTTGTGCGCATGTGTACGCACGTGTACACACTTGTGCGCATGTGTACGCACGTGTACACACTTGTGCGCATGTGTACGCACGTGTACACACGTGTGCGCATGTGTACGCACATGTACACACGTGTGCGCATGTGTATATATATAATCACACATGTATGTACTCATGTACATGACATAGTTACATGTGATGCGCATGCGTCATTCATTTGTAATAATACGGGTTTAAAATGAAAATACGTCACATGTATTCTAATATACAAAAATAATAACAGAACATAGAAAGGAACACCCCTCCTAAATAATAGAAAAGTCCCCCTTTCGAATGCTACAACTGGAAAGAGGAAGAATCGAGATTCTTTTTAAAAAAAATTACGTTTTAAAAAAATCGAAATTTTATATATCGAATCGCTCTAAAATTCCAATTTTTTTCCAGTTTCATCGTCAGAATGTTTACATCATTTTAGGTCTGATGACATTTTATTGTAGGTGGCCCCGTTTTCGAGTTGTTCGACCCACTAAAAATTATGACCAAAAACTCAAAATTTGTTTCTAATAAAATCATAAAAAAATAACCCCTGGGTAAAATTTTCTAATTTTTTGTCAGGAGCTTCATATTGACCCACGGAATCAAATAAAAAATATTGCATGTCTTTATCTCATTCCGTTCTTGAGTTGTTCGAGGAACTAAATCGGTTCCGGACACACACACACATACACACACACATACATACATACACACACACAGACATCCTTTTTTTGACCTCCATTGCTCTAAAGAGCAATGGAGGTATATAGGATCATGCAAGAAAAGGGGAAAAAAAGGATGTCTGTGTGTGTGTATGTGTGTGTGTGTGTGTGTGTCCGGAACCGATTTAGTTCCTCGAACAACTCAAGAACGGAATGAGATAAAGACATGCAGTATTTTTTATTTGATTCCGTGGGTCAATATGAAGCTCCTGACAAAAAATTAGAAAATTTTACCCAGGGATTATTTTTTTATGAATTTTTTAGAAACAAATTTTGAGTTTTTGGTTATAATTTTTAGTGGGTCGAACAACTCGAAAACGGGGCCACCTACAATAAAATGTCATCAGACTTAAAATGATGTAAACATTCTGACGATGAAACTGGAAAAAAATTGGAATTTTAGAGCGATTCCATATATATAATTTCGATTTTTTAAAAACGTAATTTTTTTTTCAAAAAATCCAGATTCTTCCTCTTTCCAGTTGTAGCATTCGAAAGGGGGGACTTTTCTATTATTTAGGAGGGGTGTTCCTTTTTATGTTCTGTTATTATTTTTGTATATTAGAATACATGTGACGTATTTTCATTTTAAACCCATATTATTACAAATGAATGACGCATGCGCATCACATGTAACTATGTCATGTACATGAGTACATACATGTGTGATTATCTATATACACATGCGCACACGTGTGTACATGTGCATACACATGCGCACACGTGTGTACATGTGCGTACACATGCGCACACGTGTGTACATGTGCGTACACATGCGCACACGTGTGTACATGTGCGTACACATGCGCACAAGTGTGTACATGTGCGTACACATGCGCACAATGAAAAAAAGTTGGTTATTTGATATATGAAAGCATATATTAAAGCAATGGAGGTCTATAGGGTTCCTTGAATCCCTTGTTTTTTTTTGCGTTTATGAATTCGAAAACACTTTTTTGTCACAAAAAAAGTTAGGAATAGATCATGCATATAGAAAAACAAGCAGAAAATAAAATTCAGAATAAAGTTTTAGCTGTATTTTCTGCTTTCTGTAGCGTTCATGGGTTTTCACACATGAAAACAGAAACGTTTCAATGTGACATTGTTGAGTTCGTCAATGAAGAGAAAAAGAATACTAGGAGGACTAACAGTAATATATAATGCTACTGATAAGTTAATGTAATTCCGCATGACAAGAAGAAAAGTTCATTTTTTTTCTACTTTCATTCAGCCAGATAACAGAGCCGTACGGTACGGTGCCGGAGTTTAATCTCGACTTTCCGAAGTGGATTAAAATTTAAAACACGGGAGCACATGTCCACTTCCGAAAACATTTCACATTGCCTGATGGATGAGTGAGGAATTTCATCCATTCGTCAATGTCATCGGTCCTGGGCTAGTATCCCCCCATTCGTTGCAATGGTAGCCCGGCAGTGGATTCGACTTAGCCACAAAAAGTCGATCTTGTCCGATGTGAAATCGAGACGCGTAAAGCCTCGTGAGAGTAGCTGTCATGAAAGTTGCGATAGTTCACTCTCACGATAGCAACTGTCTACACGTCTTGAAGTAACGTGATAGTTCACTGTCATGACAGTGTGACATGTACTTCACAGATATCACTGAGTCAACAACAGTGTTGCCTCTCTCTCCCTCCAGAAGCCAAATTTCTCTACAAAGTCCATATTTCTCTACAAGCGGCAGTCACACAACAACTATTACTATCACGACAGTACTATCAACTATCTAGTCAAACGAGACATTGTGATAGTGCTATCATCTTTTCGGCATGTGGGACCTTGTTCATGGGTATTTTAACACATACTCATTTGGACATGTTAAGAGAGAGAGAGAGAGAGAGAGAGAGAGAGAGAGAGAGAGAGAGAGAGAGAGAGAGAGAGAGAGAGAGAGAGAGAGGAAGAGAGAGAGAGAGAGAGAGAGAGAGAGAGAAAAAAACAACACCATAATTTAAATAAAAAGAAGAAAGAAGAAAAAAAAACACATGCCCAAAAGTAGTCAGTCCAAAATGATGCTTTCATTAGTTTCATAAATTCTGTTTTCTCACTGGGATGTTTTATATATTCTCATTAAGAAGCAAATGGGCTTCTTCTTCTTCTTGTAGATGGCGCGCATCTATTTATGGTCCATTACACGAAATGAATGGCCATTTCGCGAAATGAACATGAATTGGTCTGTGATGCAAAACGCGAAATGGACATCCATTTCGTGTAATGGACAATTGCTGCGAAATGGAATGCGACATATAAGACTTCTATAAGAAAATAAAGAAGTACGGATCGTATCTTCTCTTTTGTCTTGTGATGTTTTTTCTCTTATTTTTTTGCTAACTTCTCCTCAAATGTTAAAAATCATCTCGTAGAAATTTGAAGTTTCCCCATTTATTCTAGTGGTAATGATGAGAAGAAAAAAAGGTTATTTGTTTCTTGGTTCCTTTATTTTCTTCTTCTGCTGCTGCTGCTGTTTGCAACAATTCTCAAAGTACATCTTAAAAAAAAGTTACTTTTTTTCTTTATCTCATTTTCTCTTTAGGCCAAGATCACACATGCCGAAAAAAATACGACTGAAAAACAATTTTCTCGTATAATTTGAATAAAACTATTGTTGTGGTTTCCAAACATTTTTTGTTGTTGTTGCTTACGGGCACACTGTATTTTATTCCTGGTGACATCGTGGTACATCTAGTAAAACACAGGAGTGCATACTAAGTGTACTTCTCTGTAGCCTACACCCTTTGGAAATCAATGGTTTAATGCGTATTGTACGAGCTTAGGAAGTTCTCTTTCATTTTGGTTTTCTCAATAAAGTGAAAAATTTAATTTAAAATATTAAATTATGTAAACATAATCAATACAACAGTCAACATTTTGCGGCACACCGTTTGGGAATTGCTGTTCTATTATACTGGGCCTACTGGCAGAAACTAGGCAGAAAAAGGTGTCGGTACACATATTCACATGCACTTGGTGTTGCGCCTGCATAGGAGGACATACCGACACAGGCAATTGTGCCCAGCATAGGAATTTCTTTTCCTCCGCCCTTTTATGACGTCAGACCATAAAAGGGCGGAGCAAAAGAAATTCTAATGCTGGGCACAATTGGTTGTGTCGATACATCTCCTCCTATGCAGGCGCCACACCAAGTGCATGGGAATATGTGTGGAGCCTGCATAGGAGGACATATATCGACACGGGATAAAGGCTCATTTATACAGGCACGTGAAGACTACGAGGCGATCACGACACGAGCCCAAGGAAGAAAAAAACCGTTCGATTTATATACATGTATGCATGTGGGGGAGACAGGTACAAGACTTGGCAACGACTTTAGAACGACTCGTGGCATAATCGTTTCTAAGGTAAAATGATATCGACAAATTCGTTGGCAACAATAATTGAGCAACAGCCGTCCGTGAAACGGACGAGCGGACTGAGTTATTGGGCTTGGGTTCGTGTCGTTCGTTCTCGTCCCGTAGTCTACACGTACCCTGTATAAATGAACCTTAAGTTGTGCTGTGTGTAACATGCCTGATTGTTTCATAAAATGACATGTTATAACTTATCAGCCCGATAGGAAGCCGTCCTGCAGGAGCATAATATTATTTTTTATGCTCTTCTTCCTAATAGGTTGAGATGAATTTGGGCATGTAACTAGGAGTGGGGAGGATGAGCTGCTTAAACAGGTGATGGGGTTGGACCTGTGGGTTAAAAAGGAGTAGAGGAAGGCCCAAACAAGCTTGGAATGTGGTGGTAAAACGGGATATGGGGGCATCTGGGAGTTTGGCACAAAAGTTGAAAGGAGTGGAGAGATAGAACCCGTAAGGCGAACCCTGCATACTGCGGGAAACGGTGCAGGAAATGCTGATGATGATGATGATTCTCTTCATCCTATTTTTTTTGGCTTGTTTTACGCATGTGTGATCCAGGCGTTACGATTCCAGTCTTAATGTAAGTCACGTACTGTACTTTCGTGAATGATCTTCTTCTTCTTCTACTTTGTATCTGGTGAATTCATGATGGAGACGTTTTTAGTTCTTCCTTTGGTGTGGTGGTGGTTGTTACCAAGAGGATTATTATCCAGTCTAGAATTTTATATTTATATTTATTATTATAATAATAAATGCTGCTTCTTTTTTTTGTACTGCGTTCATGTATTTGATTTGTAACTACCCAAGTTTGCTCAATATTTGTTTATTTTAGGGGAATATTTAAGAGTTTTCATGTTGACCATGAATGTTATTGAAAGTAAACTTTGAAAACTTGTAGGTCATATTTTTTTATTATTAATTAAAAACTGTCATTAATATGTGTCTTATACTGTTATTATTAGGGGACCATTTAGTGTGGTTCGTCGGTGTATTCATCGGGAAACTCATCAGCAGTTTGCTGTTAAAGTTGTGGATGTGGCCAAATTTACTTCCAGTCCTGGTCTTAGTACGGATGGTGAGCCATTTTTTGTTGTTGTTGTTGTTATCAAATATATCCCTCTACTCTCTTTCACAATTTATGTATCTTTTGCTTTGAAGTATTTTAAAAGAACCGGACTTTATTGATCAAACATACTTTTATTTTACAGATTGTTAGTTTTTTTTTTGTAAACTGACATTACTGCAGTGCTAGGGGTACCACAGACAGACGGACAGACAGACAAACTGAGTAGACAAATAAACTCCACTCACTCACTGATACGATTCTTATATGAACACGTGTTTGTGTACGACTTAAGTGCACGTGTGTGATCATGGACTTGAATTTGGACATAATGTTAAGTCCGTTATACACCTACAATTTTTACTTGCATTTTTGTGTCAATTAAAAGATGAATGTTTTCGTCAATGATTTGGGTACATAAGATGTATAAATTAATTTCTAAGTATCAATCGGTGGTTATACACTTGTAAATCTATTCGAACATTTTTAGCTAAAAAAAAATGTGCGCAGAACAGTGCGTAGTGTGACAGTTTATCATATATCTGACCTTGTGACCTTCTAGACAATAGAATTGTGGGAGAGGTGTGCAAAATAGGTTGCAGAGCGCACCGGTTCTGAACCGTTGACATCTCTATTTATCCAAATTATGCGTTTAACCAGTGGCGCTGAATGAAGCGCCAAAATGGAATTAGCGCCAAATTAAACAAACGACAAACATAATCAGATTAGGAGTCGGGTTCAACATGGCTGAGAAGAATTTGTTGTTCGACGTTCAAGAAAGTTCTGCAGATTTTTGGACTGACGAACTAACTGATTGTCTTGAACGATCAAGGCTGTCAAGTCTTTCTCTCTCTCTCTCTCTCTCTTTCTCCCTCTCTCTTTCTCTCCCTCCCTCTCTCTCTTTCTCTCTCTTTCTCCCTCTCTCTTTCTCTCTCTTTCTCCCTCTCTTTTTCTCTCCCTCCCTCTCTCTTTCTCTCCCTCCCTCTCTCTCTCTCCCTCCCTCTCTCTTTCTCTCCCTCCCTCTCCCTCCCTCTCTCTCTCTCTTCCTCCCTCTCTCTCTCTCCCTCCCTCTCTCTCTCTCCCTCCCTCTCTCTCTCTCTCCGTCCCTCTCTCTCTCTCCCTCCCTCTCTCTCTCCCTCTCTCCCTCCCTCTCTCTCTCCCTCTCTCTTCCTCCCTCTCCCTCTCTCTTTCCCCCTCTCTTTCCCCTTCTCTCTCCCCTTCTCTCTTCCCTCTCTCTCCCCCTCTCTCTTTCCTCCTCTCTTTTTCCCTCCTTCTTTCCCCCTCTCTCCCCTCTCTCCCCTCTCTCTTTTTCCCTCCTTCTTTCCCCCTCCTTCTTTCCCCCTCCTTCTTTCCCCCTCTCTCCCCTCTCTCTTTCCCCCTCTCTTCCCCCTCTCTTTCCCCCTGTCTCTCTCTCCCCTTTCTCTTTCCCTCTCTCTCTTTCCCTCTCTCTCTTTCCCCCACTCTTTTCCCCTCTTTCCCTCTCTCTTCCTCTCCCCCTCTCTCTTTCCCTCTCTTCCTCTCCCCCTCTCTCTTTCCCCCTCTCTTCCTCTCCCCCTCTCTCTTTCCCCCTCTCTCTGTGTTGGGAATCATGATTATTTTCTAAACAAAAAGTGAGATTTATTTTGGATTTTCTTTAATTAAATTATGGTTAAATTTGATCAAGGTTTCTTTTTTTTTTTAAAAAAATAAACGTTTTATGAGAATTTAAAGCTATTTATTTTATGTGTTTTTCTTTTCGACCAAAAAAAGTGTTATTTCATCTTTTATTTTATTCAGACTGTCGTAAAAAAAAATATTATTTTGAGAGAATAAAAAAATGTCTTCGTGAAATGCAGTGAAAACCCATTTAAGACGAAAACGGATAACACGAATGAAATTGTCGAATAGCATAAAAATACTTTTAAAACGAAAAAATATTTCAGTCCCTTTCAGTTTGATGTGTTAAACATTTTCCATTGTATTAGCTTTGACATTTTTTTTATTGATTTTAAAATTGTAAACTTGAACTGAACTCTTGCTTATTGTTTCAAATGTTGCTTTTGATGCCGCGTTTATAGTTGTGACGCCAGTATTTGTATTTATAGTTGAACATAAATCTGAAATTAGCCTACGTGATTGCAAAATCTTGACTATACATGTAATCGGTTTTTCTATCGGTAAAAAAACAACAAAGGAACCGATTTTCTTCAGTCAAAATACACAGTGTACGCGTGTTGATAACTCAACCCAAGCACGCACGCGCAAATGCTGTTAGGCACTCACGCGTGCAAATGTGTGCCCCTTGTCATAGGACACTAAACCACCTTGCCCTCGACACTTAAGAGTGTCAAGTACCATGTAAGACAGGTCAATTTTGCGGTTCTAAAAGTTACTCAAATGACTCTATAGCAACCAAACGGCAATTTAAAACATTATGAAATTAACCCTAATACTCGAAGAACGTATCGAGGAACATGCACCATTAAAGCTTAAAAATGTTCCTGAAGAACAAAAGTTATGGTTAACAAAATGGACCTTTTTGAGGTCAATGACTTCTAACATGTGTCCGAGCAATTTAGCATTAATTCAAAAGTCTGTAAAATAAAAAAAGCCCTTTGAATATTGCAACCAAATATCTGACCACAACACTAAAGAAGTGATTGCAACTTCACTTATTGTTCATAACGCCGTTTGAAGAGAGATTAGTAATTGGAATCGAGACCATCTATGGCGTCATGAATCTCGTACACTCTGGAGTGTCTCTAGTCTAAGAGGTTCTTACCTCTTAAGAGCCTTTTCGCATGAACCGCGTTTCGTGGTCGAGTTTGACTGCAAAATGTAGTTTGTAATTTACCCCTGTCGAACCTAATATGTGTCAGCCAAATAGTGTTTCCCGTAGATTTGACGAAATATTTCAAGGGTTCCGCGCCAAACAAGAAAGGTTGGGAATGACTGTTCTAACCACTGCGGTCGACTGGAATGTTTAGGATTTTAGGTTTTTTGCAGTTCGAACTCAGCCTCTGAAAATGGTTCGTGTAAAAATGGTGTCTCTTACTCTTTAATTTTTCCACCGTTTAAATTTTCATAATTTTATTTGAACACGACACTTTTAAGCATATAATATGCTACGAATGAATGTTGTCGTCTTCGTCACTTTGTCATGGGGACGACGACGTAACGACACGTTTATATGGTTTTATTTTCTGCATAAATATTGTTTTTGTTCTCTTCTTTCACTTTGTACCGAAATTCAAATGAGTTTTATTGCTCGTAAACAACAAGTAACACCTTTTTTGTCTCATTTCGTGTATTAAGATTTGAAAAGGGAGGCGACCATTTGTCACATGCTTAAACATCCGCACATTGTGGAACTTCTCGAGACTTACAGTTCCGAGGGAATGCTTTACATGGTGTTCGAGTAGTAAGTATAGTCGACATCGTCATCATCGGAAGATGAAGAAGAAGAAAAAGAAGAAGAAGGCTTCTTCTCTCTCAGTTGTTGTTGCTTAGACCGGTGCTCTTTGAGAGGGTTGCACAGGTTTCAATTTTTAAAAATGTAGAGTTGGTCTCGAGTGACCAGTTCCTAAATGAAATTCTCTGAGATCGAATGACATCCGGGTTTAATTTAAACCCAGTTTAAGTATTAAAAGAATAAAAGTAGAAAGGAGGAAGAGTTACTTTTCCTTTTTTTTTTCTCTCTCTAGTATCTTTCTTTCTCTCTTGGTACCTGAAACCGAATTAAAACCTTCAAAGGTTTCATTAATATTTAATGTAATGGGGATGTGAAATTCAGAAGGATTTTTTCTGTTCTTTTGTGTTTTCTTAATATATGAAACTGTTCACTTCTTCTTCTTTTAAACTTTGAAATAGTTTTGTTATTTTTTTTTGTGTGTGTGTGTTTGCTAACCTCTGACAACGGCCGTGTTCTCTCTTATGTGTTTTTTTTTCTAGTATGGATGGAGCCGATTTATGTTTTGAAATTGTAAAAAGAGCAATGTCTGGGTTTGTTTACAGTGAAGCAGTTGCGAGGTAAATTGACACGTTTGAACAACGCGGAAAACAAAATGTTTATTAAGAGTGTTTGCACTCATTGTTAGCAAAAGAAGAAGCGTATTTTTATTTAAACTTTTTAAGTTTTAGAAAGCATCTTTTTAATAAATAATAAGGAGGAATTGAAAGTTTGTTAGAAACTAGAATCTTAAATGATTACGGAATTAAACTCCGATATCAACGGTCGTTTTGAAAGTATAAACGCCTCTCAAACTCTTGATCATTCAGTCTTTCAAGAGCAATAAATGTTAAAGGAAGTTTTGAATGTGTTTTAGAAACTAGAAGGGCAGCTCAATCAATTAAGGGTAGTTTCTTATGGATATCTTTCCAAACATTTTTTATATGAGTTTGAAAATAATCCAACTTAAAGCTGCCGACACTTAAGAGACAATAATTGTGTTTTTAATTTTTGTCTAGAAAAAGCTTATTTTGAAAGTTATCAATATGAAAATTCTCTTAAGTGATTGAGTTACTCTTCTAGTTTCTAAAGCACTTTCTAGTTTTTTTTAAAAACAATTTTGCTCCTGAAGGACAATAGAATCAGAGTTTGAAAATGAGCTGTTCATAAATCATCTTAAAAGTATTTTTGCATTGTTTGAAAGTAAACGTTTATTTGAAGTTCTGAGTTAGAGGCAACAGTTAGGGTAAATCGAAAGTGTTAAAAACTAGAATGCTAGTTGAATCATTTAATAGTATTCTTATGTTAATATATTTCCAAATATGAGTAAAATTTATGGATAAACCTTAAAAAATATCGTCTGCTTAAAGTTAGTTCATTTTTAAACTGACATAAAAAGCTTAATTTAAAAGATAAGACCGTGAAAACACCGGTGATTCAGCTATCTTTTCTAGTTTTTAAAGTACTTTGTGAAAGATAAAATAGTCAGAAATTTACACGAGAGACTAGGTCACGTTCAAAATAAACTTTTCATTGATGAAGTTTTAAAAAATATCGTCTGTTTATTTTAAGAGATGTCAACATGAAAATACTATTAAGTAATTCAGCTACCCTTCTAGTTTCTAAAACACTTTCTTGTCTGCTATTGAAACCCAGAATGTCCAGAGGTTCTGGAGGATCGTTTACACTTGAAAAACCCACTTTGGTTTCTATTTTTGTTTCGTTATTTAGCCATTACATGCGTCAGATTTTGGAAGCGTTACGTTACTGCCACGAGAACGACATAATTCACCGTGATATCAAACCACATTGTGTTCTTTTGGCATCGAAGGAGAACTCGGCACCCGTTAAATTGGGAGGTTTCGGAGTCGCAATTCAGTTGCCTGATAACGGTTATATTAACGGAGGTAGGCCTACTAACTTTCTACGTTTTTCTTCAATTCTGTTTGCAGTTCGCCAATTGATTATTAGTTTTATTAGTTTTATTTAATTTGCTGTTTTTTGTTTTGTAATTTTTTGTTCGTTTTTTTTTTTCTGTTTTATTTTTTTTTTTGGTTTTTGCTTTTTGTTTCGTGTCTTGTGTGTTATCGATGTAAATGTCCCTTACGTAGAGGCTCATCGTGGTCATTTGGGTCCGTCTCTTCGTCGGCATTTGCGGTGCGATGTCGATGGTAAGAAAAATAGTCTTCGTTTCCTTTTGGTTCGTTTTGTTTCTCTTCGGGTTTTTAAAGCCATTAATAATTATAATAAGGCCAAAACTTTTATGCCAATAAAAATTGAAAAAATGTGCAAATTATTTTTAGAAATTGTAATTAAAACGAATAATTGTATTGCATATTTTGCAATATAATGCAAAATATGCAATGCAATTATTCGTTTTATGCAAATAAAATATTGATGTTAAATAGAAAAAGCACAAATAATTCAGTTGTTATTAAGGTTTGTTTTTTAAAAAGTGTTTTAAAAGTGTAAATGCTTCTCGAAATCTGATTATTCTGGATTTTAGGTGCAAAATGAAGGGGTTTGAATGTGTTCTAGAAACTAAAAGGGTAGTTCAATCACTTAAGGGTATTTTCATGTTGAAAGCTTTCAAAATAAGCGTTTGATGCGGGTTTCAAAATGACCCAACTTTAATCAGGCGATATTTTTATTAATTTTGTCCATATAAAGTTTATTTTGAAAAGTATTAACGTGAAAATACACTCAAGTGATTGTGGCATACTTTCAATTTCTAAAATATTTCCAAGTATTAGTCAGAGTTCGGGAAGCAGCTGTTCATAAACCATCTTAAACTGATTATTATTGCACATACTGTATGTCACTAATACAGTATCACAGTGTGAACAGAAGGGTTTGAATTTGTGATTATGCGTTTGGTGAAGTTTATCTAAACGTTTGGCTTTAGTTATTGCATTTGTATTGCAGGACGGGTTGGAACTCCTCACTTTATGGCACCCGAAGTTGTGATGCGTAAACCTTATGGCAAACCGGCGGATGTTTGGAGTTGTGGTATCATGTTATACGTGTTGATCAGTGGGACGTTACCCTATTTTGGGACCAAAGAACGACTTTATGAAAGCATATGTAGTGGAAAATTGAATGTAAACACAAAGTTGTTTAGTAACTTATTTTGAAAAACCGAGATAAAACATTTTAATGTATTTTCATTTGTTTTAATCATTCTTAGATGCATTCGAGGCAGTGGAACTGTATTTCTGACGTTGGAAAAGATCTGTTGCGTCGTATGTTAGCGTTGAATCCTCACGATAGGTTAACGGTCGAAGAAGTCCTCGATCACAAATGGCTAAAAGTGAGCTTTTCATTATACATGATAATGCGCCTTAGTTAAAACCCGAGAAGTAAAAGACGCAGTATTCGGAAGAAATTTAAAGTGTTTTCGAAACTATAAGACTGGCATGTGCAACTTCAGTGAAATTTGGAAAAGTCCTCATGGGCCGGATAATATCAGGGCGGGGTGGGATGCGACCCGCGGGCCATATGTTACACTTAAAGGGGGTGGGGGTCATTTTAAAGCCAATATAAAAAGCTTATTTTAAAAATATAGTAACATAAAAGTATTCATAAGTGATTGAGCTACTCTTCTAGTTTCTGATTGAATTTTAAGTTTCTTTTAATGATGCTCGCGAGAAACAGAATAACTTGGGTTCGAGGGTCGTTTACAGTTTAAAACCGGCATAATACGTCGGAAAATTGTCATTTTGTTTTGTTTTTTTTCCAACTGCCGTTAAATGCTAATTTTGAACGATATCAGCGTAAAAATAGTTTTCCATGATTCATTTACTATTCCAGTTTTTAAACACTTTTCAGTCATTTGTTAAGGTTAATTTACATTTTTATTTGTCAGTAATACTGGTATGGGTAATAAAGTTTATTTTGGACTAAATAGTCTCTGCCACAGGCCTTCTGGGCTGTTTGCTGAGTAATTATTCAAATTATTCAATTCACTTATGAAGTGTAATGACTCATTAGTCAAATAACATCTTTTTTTTATAAATATTTTTGAGAATATTCATAATGAACAACGAGTTTTTAGAATGTAAGTTTTTAGAGGTCTTTTTCCTCATTTGAACCTTGTCTTTAAAGAAAGCTATCGATAAAAACTGGCAGCAGCTGCTTTGCTTCTCCTCCGTCTTTGCCTTGCATCGACGTTGTGCAGTGCAAATGCATTATAGTTGTTGCATGCATGAAATGAGGAGCACTGATGCAAATCGACAAAATCAAAGTATATCTGCCAATATTACACAGCTTAACAAATCGATATGTGTCAATCAATCTGATTTTCTATGGAGACGTATGGCACTTCGCACCTTTTTTGAAGATGGTTTGTTAGGTTTCATTTCTCGAGTGGCTCACATGGTCTCCTTTCCAATCTAAATTTTATGCTGATATGTCTGTACTGTATTCTAAGTCAAGATTACTTGTTAGCTTATATAAACGAGGAGCCTTTTCCTCCCATTGAATGCATTTTGTAGATTATAAAAGATGCGCAGCAAAATAGGAAAGGTTTGGTCTAACATTTATTATCGAGTGGTTCACCACGCCTTAATGCTAGAAACGGAACGTTGTATGGTTTCTGTTATAATTTGTGGGCACAACATTCGTACTCAACATGTGCTTTTATTTGTCGTTAAAAGGATCGAGAGCGAACTGGTATCAAAGGCCACCTTCCACTAACAGTGGAAGAATTACGGAAGTTTAATGCGAGAAGAAGATTAAAAGGTGCCGTACTAGCAGCAGTTTCCAGTCCAAAATGGACGAATTTTTACAGCGATCCTTCTGCGCTGAACAACGGGGAAGGTTTTAGTGACGTTAGCGATGAAGAAGTGACGTCGTCAGGTTGGCATATTATTTTATTGTTGATTATTATTTATCTTTAAAGGTGGTTCTCCAATAAATTTAATCTGTGATCGTTTTCAAACTGGCATAAAAAGTTAATTTCTAAAACATGTTGACACAAAAACGATTTTTATACAATTTGCATACTATTTTAGTTTGTAACATAATTTGAATTTTTTTGTTGCATCGATTGAAAAAAAAAAAGTTGAAGCTCGCTTTATGCATCTAAAGGCCATTTTACACCGGAGGTAACATTGCGGAAACACGTGTTATTTGCAGTGCTTTTAACAAATATTAAAAATCGGCGTATATATTATTAGCTTTTGTTATCAACATTTGTTGATAACATTTGCTATTAACATTTCTAGAAGTGGTAATAACATTTTACTATTAACTTTTGTCAATAACATTTGCTTTCAGCATTTGTTATTTTTTTCTAGTAACATGTCGATAATATTGTTGCTAACTTTGTTAATAGCAGAAATTTTGTGATTTCTCTGGAAACGGTGCTGATCAATGGATGTTAATAACCTCATAACAAAATGTTGCCTGCCGAGATGCTACTAACTTTTTTGTCAACAGCATTGTTATTAGCATTTTGTTATCGACATTTACCCAAATAGTCGCAATAAATTGTTAAGTAACATTTTTTGCTACTAACAATGTACCGTAAAGAGTACCGTTGAGCACTGCTAATTTGCCAATGTGATTGATACTCTTCTTGCAAGAGTTTAACTCGAGAGGTTTCTTGCACACCGTCTTAAGCGGCGGTCACACTGGCTATTTTTCTCGCAAGATTCTGTGCAAGAAATAAGTCAAATAGTGCTGAGTTTCTTGTTTGAGGTGTTCTGAGTTTTCTGTAAGAATCTTGCAAGAAAAATATATCCAGTGTGATCACCGCTTTAGAAATTAGAATGGTAGCTGAATCATTTAATAGAATTTTCATGTTATCTTTCAAAATAAACTTTTTATAGACAAACATTAAAAAAAAACTTCAAACTGACAAAAAGTTTTATTTTAAAAGATAATCAACATGAAATTAGCCTTAAGGGATTCAGTTACCCTTCTGGTTTCTAAAACATATTCAAGTTTTTCTGAAATTTTGCTCCTGAAAGACAGAATAATAGAGAGTTCAAGGGGTCGTTTAGATTTTCAAACCAGCCTGTAACTCTGTGTAGGATATTTTGATCTCTACTTAGTGCTGTTTTTGTTTTGTCAAAGGAGCTGTGTCCATGGTGTTGGATAGTTTGGACGAAATCCACTGTTTGACCGAATGTACGGATAGAGATCGAGATTTCTTGCATTGCGTGTTGGAGGATACGCAACTTCATGCCTTGTTAGACGTAAGTACAACGTGTAATGGTATATTACTTTTTTATTACAGTTACTTTTATCTTTTCTTTTTCGTTTCGCCTTGACGTTTGTTGCTTAACGAGCGTCTATTACTTAGTTTAAACATGTTCATATCTTTTTGTGTGTTGGTTAGTTTTGTTTTTATATTTTGGTATTCTTCTTCTTCTTCTCGGTTAGCGGCAGTAAAGCAGCATAATTTATTCTCCGTTTCACTCTCCTCGTGTTTCTACTTAAGAGGAATATTATATTGAGTAGATTACGAGAGACGAGTGACTCTCTGTTTACAATCCTGTCTTTTGCAAAAAGTGAACATGAAAGACCTTGAAATAGACGTAGTAAAACGGTGCATTATGGGTAGTTAGAGAGTAATTTTTACCTTTTTTTTACGGCCATCCGATTTCACGTAAATCACATTTTCGTTCTACTTTCTCCTGCTGCTGCTGTTGTGTGTGAATTATTTAGTAATAAAAGAATACATACGGACACACACGCACAAGTACACACACACGACAATGTTCAAACAATAAGCCTTTTTCATCTTGTTTATGCACCACTTATGGTGACTACTAATATATATACCTTATTCTACTATGCAAAGAATTCTCTTAAGTGTTGGTTTTAAAACTTCGAAGCTGTATAAGGGGCAATTTGTCGTTGTTTTAGTGGTTAAGTAACGAAACACGAAACATAGCCATAAAAGCATAAAATATCATTCATGGGTTTTTAGGTATAATTTAATTATAATTCCATCATCATTAAATGAGGCTTTTTGTAATTTAAATTTAAGGTACTGAATGAAGATGCTTAAGAATTTCACTTCACGTAGACGATTTAAATAACTAACCTTTAATTATATTAAGGTGGTTTTAAAGTGTAAGCACCTTATGGCCTTGGCACACAGGCGACTTTTGAAAGACTTTTCGACGGCAAAAATTAATTCGAAGGTGGCGTGGATGGCTGTCATCGCAATGTATTTTCTATGAAAAGACGGCAGGTTTGGTAAAAGTCTGGCTTGTATGCCCAAAGTTTATATGGAAAATGCATAGCGATGACAGCCATCCGCACAACCTTCGACTCAAACCGCACTTTTTCTTAAGACTGTTTATTAACAGCTGATTTCCAAACTCTTCTGATTATTTTGTCTTTCAGGTGTAAAATGAAGAGAAAAACTTGGATGTGTTTTCGAAACTGGAATGAAACCAGAAGGGTCACATAAGGGTGTTTTCCTGTTGATCTATCTTTCAAAATAAACTTTTTTTTTTTGTAAGCTGACGAATTTTTAAAATTTTGTCTATAAAAAGTTTATTTTGAAAGATATCAACACGAAAATACCTTTAAGTGATTGAGCTACCATTCTAGTCTCTAAAACACATTCAAGTTTCTCTATTCAATTTACGCCTGAAAAACAGAATAGTTGGAATTCGAAAATCAGCTGTTCATAAAGTATCTTAATTAATAACTAGGTTTGTAATCTTTGAAAAATAATTGTTAATATAAATACAAACAAGTAAAGAAAAAGGGAAATTGTTTGATAAGCATTTTTATAGTTTAGTGGTTTCCGTCATTTGTATACCATTTTGTAAAACATGTATTTTCTTACATTTTTGTTGATTTTTGAGCTTTTTTTCTTAGTGTTCTCAGATATCGATTTCTAGTAGGTCATCCACTAAATTAAGAACATACTGAGTTATGAGTTACCCGTTAGCAGAGCCTAGTGATGTATTTGGACCTTGTTTGTTTTTTTGAATTTTCGGTGGTTGTGTAGTTTGCTTGTTGAATGAAGAAGATTATTAAGTTCGTAACTTATATCGTAAACATGTATGCTGTAATGAAAAAAAAATCATCTTTTTTATTTGGAATGTAAGATATTATTGTTTTGTACATGTTTTTTTCT
Organism: Brachycybe producta; assembly: GCA_036925085.1. Classification (NCBI taxonomy): domain Eukaryota; kingdom Metazoa; phylum Arthropoda; class Diplopoda; order Playtdesmida; family Andrognathidae; genus Brachycybe; species Brachycybe producta. The sequence goes on from JAUPFP010000023.1 coordinate 236,816, forward strand.
GCAGTAGCCACTGATATACAGTTGTGCCAAATGGCTTTTCTATAAATGAACTTCTTTTTTGTTCAACTCAGTGAACTAGCAATCAGTTCGAAAGCTATATATGTAAGGAAGATTGCTCTCTTAACTATAATGTCTGGTTTCTTCTCAGCATTCTGAGTTCGTGTGTCCACTCTGATCTATATGCAATTTGACTATACGAGCCGTAACTTGAGGATGACGTCAGTGTAATTCATCGCATTACTTTTTAAAACATGTAATTCGTAAATTAATTTTTTGCTAGAAATCTAATTACTTCTTGTTTGCGGTCGAAAATGCGTCGACCGATCCTGGTCGGTTAGGACCCGGCAGGGTGGTCGGCAACCCGGCCTACTTCCGGCCAACCGTGGTCAATAGTGGGCTTACCGTGGTCAAAACTGGTCACGGTGGCCATACGTTGAGAACGGTAAAAAAGTTACGCCCCCGGGACTTAGTTACTTTTAAATTTTGTTTTTTTAAAATGCCTGACGATTCAATGTTTATTTCATCACTTATTGATATTATTTGAACTCAGGTTCATGTAGCCAGTGTGAAGTCTGCAAGACAACATTATCTTCATATTAGTTGTACTATACACGATTCAAATGTTAGGCTAACGTGGTCGAAATTTTCTATATATCCAACTTAAAAATTGATCTTACTTTGAGAAAAAATGAATTTCTTGTAATTAATTGCTTTTTGAAATTTGGTAATTGTAACTGTAGTTAATTATTTTAATTGATGTAATTAATAATTTTAACTCATTACTTTTTAAAAGTAATTTGTCTCATAGTCAGGTTTTAGGCGGAGCAGTAGGTTCACAATCGACTCCATTAATTCACTCCTTACTAGGAACGATTGTAATTCGAACACTTGCTTTCATTGCATTATGGGTAATGCATCCTAATTGACTTATAGTACGTGTGTTATTTTTGAGAGAAATGGACAATACCAGCTATGCTCCTAGCAATGTGCAATAAACGGAGTCATTTACAATGATTGTAATGCAATCATATCTGCACTGCAATTCAACCTTGCTTCTGTGAATAATTATTGCATCATTGCATTATGCACACTAGTTGATTCATTGATTCACACCTTTCAGACATCTCTGAAATTTGTCGAAATGATCGTAAGAACAAATTTCTGTAAAGAAAATATAAAATTTAAAAACCGTTTTGGAAGAAAAACCAGAATTATGTAAAAAAAAATCTGCAGGAGTTTTAATGTTTTCTCTTTATATGAGAATTTCTGGTAAAGTTCTCATTTAGTTAGCTTTTTATAACACTTCTTAAATGATTTACAATTTGCATTATATACAAAGTTTAATAGAGTCAGCTTCGTAAAATTCAAACAAACAGAGAAATGACTTAAGAAATTGCATTTCAAATGTTGCAGGTTATTAAGTAAGTGACATACAATATTGTGTCTGTTGTTGTATTATTTGTTTGGTAATTTTCTCCTCGTCATTACTTCTGCAGCGATGTCCTGGTATTTATTAACAATTCAGGTCATGTCGTTTTTCCCTACTGAGAATTGCCTCAATCTTGATACAACTTTTATTAGGTACATTTTAATTTTAAGTAGCATTAATTATAACAATGTCTGTTATGCGTTTGTTATGATAAGGGCACGACACATTAGTATGTACAATGAAATTCATCTATAAAACTCATTTTAAATGAAGATTTGGAAGTTTCTTTTCTCTATATTTAGAAAGTGTTAGCCGTTCTTTCTCTCTCTCTCTCTCTCTCTTCACTGAATAAAACTAGTTTGACTTTAATTTAGTAATGGGCAGTTATAATGTGGACAGTTGGAGGTTTATTTCAGTTTGTTTTATCCTTCTACTTTATTTGGTGGTGGTTTTCTTTTATTGTTCTCATCAGTCATATTTTGAGATTTATGACATTTCTAATCCTATCTCTAAAGCAGATGGGGGAAAAAGAGAGAATTGCGGAAATGAAGTCAACATTTTTGTGTACATCTCTCTATCTCTCTCTCTCTCTCTCTCTTTCTCTGTCTATGAATTTACTGAATGTTACACACATTAGAAATGTCACCATTTCATGGATTGTTTATGGTTCATAGTTTTCTTAGATTTTATTATATGTAGGAGCCCTACATATATATACAGTATATATTGGAAATGTTATATGACAACTTCATTTTTGAAACATGCTACATATTAATACAGTTTGGAGAGAAGTTTTATTGCTTTATTTTGAACCTTTTTTTCCGTTTTTATTTCATTCATCTTCAAAAAAGCTTTAATGTCATATTTCTTTTGTTTTTGACACAATTGTTCATTGTTTTGCCTTTTGCTTTAAAAAAAAAGTTTCATATTGCAGCAGCATATGCTAGTATTCTTTTAGATAGGGGTTTCTTTTTCTCTCTCTCTCTCTCTCTCTCTCCATATTTTTGGACTGATTTTCTGTAAGTTTATTTGTCCACTGTTCAGAATTAGTTACCCAGAATTCCGGTAGTTTTTTGTGTCGCATTGATTTTTTTTTAATGTAAGAAAAATAAATTTTGTTTTGTTTTAGTTTTTTTGGGTTTTCCTTTTTAGTGTTTTTTTCCTTTTGAATTTGGTCAGTGGTCAGTTTTGAATGTTACTTGAATCAAGTTTTGATTGTTGTTTGTACAGAGGTCAGCTTATTTGATTTGGGTTTCTAACTTTAAAAATTGTATCGTTTTGTTTTACAACAAGTTTTATTAGTTACATGGGAAAGTTAGAACTATTGACAAATGCTGTGGTGTTGGTGGTCATCATGGGTTTAACTTTTGGAGACTCAGTGGTCAGCAAAACGCATATACATGTGATGATATAAAAGAATTTTCTACTTATGGTCAGCAAGGAATGAAATATATATACAGGGTATTCAGAAAATGATTCTCTTTTCCAAACTAGCTGAAACAAATGTTAAGTTTGTAATTTAGAATATTTAAATTGTTTTAATTTCATTTTTTTCTGTATCATTAAAACTATTTACACAGGTTTTATTTAAGGTTAATTATTATTTAAAATTAATTATCATCATAAACATTGTTTTTAAGAAATATCTAGAGTTAAAGTTTCACTTTTCTTTCAGTTTATATTTTCTAATTTCAGGATTTTAAGTACAGTTTTAACTAAATGAACTCCAAACTTTATAATGAATTTTAAGGCTATGTCCACCCATCAAGTTGACATACGTGCAACATGAGTTCGAGGTAAAAAAAGGCTTAAAAACATATTGAAAACAAACCTGACACAACTGTCAGCAATAGTCAAGACCCACAACAAATTTGTGACACAAAAAAAAATAACCGTCCACAATGCACAGAGTTAACAAAACAAAAAGCTAATGAAGTTTACCAACTTGAGTCGGGACATGTAGTTGTTCGTGAAATTGCAGACAAAACTACGGAACCCTGTAAAGGACAGGCAAGTTTTTTTTTAAAAATCTCGAAATTTCCACTTTAATCTCGACATTTCTACTTTAATCTCGAAATTTCTACTTTAATCTCGACATTTCTACTTTAATCTCGACATTTCTACTTTAATCTCGAAATTTCTACTTTAATCTCGAAATTTCTACTTTAATCTCGAAATTTCTACTTTAATCTCGAAATTTCTACTTTAATCTCGAAATTTCTACTTTAATCTCGAAATTTCTACTTTAATCTCGACATTTCTACTTTTTCCAAAATCTCGAAATTTCAACTTTTAATCTCTTATTCGGTCATGTTAATTATGCCATGTTGTGTGCACCATACTCTAATAATTAAATTATTGCTGCTAAAAGAGGGCGCTTGCAATAATTTAATTATTAGAGTATGGTGCGCACAACATGGCATAATTAACATGGCCGAATAAGAGATTAAAAGTCGAAATTTCGAGATTAAAGTCGAAATTTCGAGATTCTGGAAAAAGTCGAAATGTCGAGATTTAAAAAAAAATCTCGCATGTCCTTTACAGGGCTCCGTACAAAACAAAACATAAAATTCCTTGAAATGTTTTAGAAACTCATTCTAAACCTCGTGTTAAACCTGTTTGCATTGTTGAAGTTAGTTAAAAGTTAATGGATACAGAATGTTTAAAAATTTTAATTTTTGAAATACACAGTCGCAGCAATATGTTTATTTTTCATGTTTAAAGTTGTACAATATTAAGTTTTCAAAGTACATTGTGCACCTTAAATATATGCTGATCTAGTTATATGATGACAAATAATTGGTGTGGTTCTATTTTTAAAAAAAAACTATTTTAAAATCGCGAATTTCTAGTTAAACTCCAATAAGAAAAATACATCCATTAAAATGTTCGTAAAAATAATTTTTAAAAAACCAGAAGAAAAAAATCAGCACATGCGCCAATGTGTTGGCTTCACTGTCGTTTTATTGTGGTTTTTTAAAATTATTTATACGTTTTTTATGAACATTTTAATGGATGTTTTTTTTTGCTTACAAGCACGTACTCAATGGAATTCCATTTCAAAATTCCTATTTCAAAATTGCGAATTTCTAACTCTTATGTTAAATTTAACATAAGAGTTAGAAATTCGCAATTTTGAAATAGTTTTTAAAAATAGAACCGCTCTTACCAATTTTTTCTCATTCTATCACTCAATCAGCATATATATATATATAAGGTGCACATTGCACTTTGAACCATCAAAATTAGACAACTTTAAATATAAAAAAGAAACATATTGCTTGCGCGACTGTGTGTATTTTAAAAATTAACTTTTTTCTTTAACATTGGGTATATGGGCTCAATAGAAAAACGATGCTAGCGCTGTTTGCGGAGATTTTTCGAAGTAATTTTGTGATGTAGCCTCTTAATATACGAGCGTACATCTTTATTGCTGTAATCTTTTATTGCATTGAACTGCTTGCTACGTGTAATGTAAACGTAGCAGTTCAATGCTATAAAAGATTACCTACAATAAAGCTTCACTGTTTTTTTGAAGAAGCAATTTAATGCTTTCAAATTCATTAAATTTGTAGTTTTATTTATAATTCTGATAAAAAACAAGTTTTAATTTTTAATGCAAAATGTGTCAACGCAAATCACAATATTAATGCGTTTCTCCTCCTCCTCATCATTAAGAGACTTTTCAAAAAGTGAAATTCCCTTAATGAGTAATGAGGGACACATTAATATTACATTATATTTATTATATATATGAGACAAACTGAATTCGATTTTCAGATTGAAAAGGATGGGGGAAAAATATAGGAAAGGATTTGGAGGATTTAAAAAAGGGACAGGAAGGGGGATCAACTCTTGGTTCTCTTTTTCGACAAGTTTCGATTTTTTTTTCTCCATTGAACGTTTTTAGTGTTTTGAAATGAAGTTTGAAGGAGGTTGAGTGGTCTCTTGTGACCAATGAAGAATGTTTGCCAACCAAAAAAAAGCTATGTTTTGATTGGTTACACGGCAATGTGTTGATAGATGGCGTTGTTGTTTTATGTCGATTCTATTCTACATTTTTACAGCCTTGTGAGTGGGGTTATTCTTATTATATAGACGAAAAATAAGTCGTTAGAATTTAGGCGTTTTTATCATGAGAGAGTAATATCATCCTCTTGACTTTTTCAAGTTAGTTTTTACACGTAGTACACGCACGTGTTTGAATTTATTTTTGTTGGCATATTTACAAGGAGATACAAATGTGAGGACTTTTTATTTAACTTTTTTTCTGGTTAGAATTTTAGTAATTTTTTATTCTATTTAAAAAAAAGCCGAAAAATTTAATTTTTTTTGTTTCTGTTAAGTTTCACGCTGTTTTTTTATGTTAGAAATTGGAATCTGTTTTTTTTTTTATCTGATTCTAATCTGATATGATCTCTTTAAAACTACATAATAGAAAGGAAGTCTTTTATTTTTCATTTCCATCCTATTTCATTTTAGATTTTTTTTTGGCAACTTAGTTTGAAATTGGGAAAGATTTCTTTTTATTATTTCTCAAAATCTGTGTGCCAAAAGGATTTTTTTTTCATCAGAAACTGAAAGAAAAAAAAGGAAGAAAGGAATAAACTTTTTTTTCTGATGGGGATTTTATCTTGATTCTTCTTTTTTTTATATTACGTGATCGAAATTTTTGAATGAAAATTACATCTTACTTTTTTTGCCGAACGTTTTTTTTATATATATTATTGACTCCATCTGAATTGATTTTTATTTTTGTTCCAGTTATTTTTTTTTTAGTTTAACAATTTTAGAAGAAAAAGGATGTAGACAATTTTTTTTTAAACTCCGACACTAAAAAAAAAGTCATGGTTAGTAAAGTACTTCTGAAATGTATCCGTTTTGTTTCACGATTACCTACTTTAAGGAAGTGGAGCAAAATTAAATATACAAAGGTAAGCACATTAAAAAAAGGGTAATAGATTTATGATTATAATTAATCTGTAAAAAGAATAATGAGACGGAGAGAGAGATAGGGTGAATCTTTTGTTTTGTTTTTCAACCCCCTGTTGGGTGGCAATCACACATGACACAAACTGCATCTTAATCTTGGGGGGTTTTTTTGGTCTTATTTTTCGTTTGCCACTTCTATTAAGAATCTCTCTTTTTATTATCAATTAATAGTTGATAAAGGGTGTTAACTGTTCCTGGTTTTATTTGATGTTTCCTGTGTTTGAGTTTCTTTTTTTTTTTGTTTCTTCTTGTTAACTACTGTGGCAGTAGTTAGGAGAAGGAGGTTAACCAGTTGGGAATGTTTTCGTTAGGGACCAAGAGACAGAGACAGAGGAAGAAAGTAAATAAAAATGCCTAGAAAAAGCCATTTGCTTGTTCGTTAATGTTAGAATTAGTTTTCGGATAGTTTTCGTTTTTTTTTGTTTATCACACACTTAGATCTTCTTTACATTAACATTGTGTTATTTTAAGTTATTTTATCTTTTTCTAGTTTATAATGTGTTTTCTGTTAAAGAAAGTTTTGCATAATTATGCAAAGACACATATTAAGTGTTGCATTATTCTTCAACAATTTGGTTGTATCCTCCAGCTGAGACGATTTTTTGGGGAAGGGGGGGGGGGGCGATTCAAACTGGGACGACACCAAGGGTTGGAGGTGGAGGTTAGCAGTGATGTGTGTGTGTGGGGGGGGGGGGATGGAAGTATAAACAAAATGAGCGGTTAAATAACAAAGAGCAGATTACAGAAGCGGAACAGAGGGCAAAAAAAGAAGCTAGATGAAAAACACTGCTAATTTATCTGTTTTTTATACTTTTTTAAAATAAACTATTTTTCAATTTAAATCAATTTTTTTTTTAAATTTGTAAATTCGTTTTTAACGCTGTATATATGCTATTTAACCACTCATCTGTTTATACTTTTTTTTCGCAACTTCCATGCCACTGTTAGCCTCCAACTCCATTCCTTGGTGTCGTCCTACTTGGAACACATCACACCCTGAAATTTAGGTCTTGAAGTTCATTTGTTTATGTTTTAAATTAAAAAGTTTATCAGAAACTTGACGAGTCATTTAATTGACTTTATTATGACTTTTATATGTATATGATTCAAAATAATTGTTTTATGATAGTTTGAAGAAGAAAAAAACAATTTTCAGGGTTTTTTTCTCTCTCCACAAAGCTTGAAATAAAGAAACGATTAATTAATGTGGTACAGTGTTAACCAAATGTGGTTTTGCGGAATCTTCTGGTTCCGTGAAGTGAAAGTAAGGGTTCCGCCATAAAATTAAAAAAATTACTAAATTTCACAGTGTAAAAAATGTCTAATTCTAATAGTTTCTTATATAAAGTTATTTAAATTTACGTAGATACAGCATGTCCAATTTCAGACATTCCAACACAACTCAAAAATTAAATAAGACGTAAAATGTGTTGGCATTTTTATGTAATTTGTTTTAAATATTATTAATTAAAAGTGAATCTGATACCCTAAATTATCCTTTTATTAAGATTACCTGTCTATTATTTTTATCGCGATATCTACTTTTTCTGACATTTTTCTCACTCCGTAATACGGTAATGTAAAAGTACTATTGGGGTTCCGGTTAATATTTTACAGATTATAAAAGTGTTCCGCATAGTCAAATAAAATTTTGAAACACTGAATTATAGTACTGTCGTTTTCAAACTGTCATAAAATGTTTAGTTTGAACCTTTTTTTTGTTATTAATTAATTTAACGCCAAAACATTTATTTAAATAAAAATTAACAAAAAAGGTACAAATTGTTTTTAGAATTTTTATTTGTTTTATGCAAATAGAAAAATGTAAATAGCAAAAATACAATTATGGTGGCTGCATAGATATTCCCCCGGATGGCGCCACTGCAGTGGCTAAGATACATGGATAGTTTTTTTTTTTTTGGAAAATTTGGAGGCAAAAACGTCAAGCCAACTTTTTGTTTCTAGAAAACAGCATTATGAAAAAATTCAAATTGTTTTCAAAAACTTGACTTTGTATAGACGAGAGATGTCATCGTAAAATACCAACTATAAACGCGGTATATATATATATATATATATATATATATATATATATATATATATATATATATAACTATATATATATATATATATATATAACTATATATATATATATATATATATAACTATATATATATATAACTATATATATATATATATATATATATATATATATATATATATATATATATATAACTATATATATATAACTATATATATATATAACTATATATATATAACTATATATATATATAACTATATATATATAACTATATATATATATAACTATATATATATATAACTATATATATATACTATATATATATATATGTACTATATATATATACTATATTATGTCTATAGAATTTACTGTATTTTGAGATATTTTCAAGTGGTTTTATAATGTGAATGTCTCGAGATTGTATTTGAGTTGTGTTGTTGACAGGCTTTATAAGTTGATTCTCAGGAGAGTCAATTCAGTTAAACTAAGTGTTTTGAAATGAATTTAAGTGTTGAAAGAAGCAAACAAACACTTAAGAAGAAAATACATTGTTTGTGGTCAATTTTGTTACTAAGTTTTTTTTTCTTTCCTGAAAATATTTTCCATCTTTTAAAACACAAAAAATAATGTCAATGTCAATTTTAAGATGGTTTGTTGCTGAGAAATTTCATCTCAAGTGATAGATGCAACCATCTAGTGGTGGATATTTTTGTGTATTTTCTTTTGGCGCCCATATTTTAATATTATTGTATTTTTTTTGTGTTTTTTTTTTCTTCTTCTCACTATGTGGTGGTGGTGCCATCTTCGGATCGAAATTTGAACTTCATCATGTACACATACATAGTTGTATGACAAAATCAATACAAAATCGCAAAGTCCCATAAAGAATCCTCCTTCGGATGGATTGCAAAGAGCAAGAGATGTAAGTTGTTCCCGAAAAAATAATCACATCTTATATAAATGTACTCATATATACGAGGGTGGGGTTAATCAAAATGTTCATGGCTTAGCCTACAAAGGATTTTTTCTATTGGCTTGACATTTGTTCATTGTTTTTTAAATAGTCATTTTTTTTAGATGGAGGTGCAAAGTTTATCATTAAAGGTCAGTGGTTAGTAAACTTTGTTTGCTCATGGAGTCATGGGACTCATGGCAAAGTATTTTGTTTCCTGGAGAAATAAGAACTTCACACTTAGTAAAAATCATGGCACAATAAAGGGTTGTACAGCAGCACACCTTTTGGAAGCCACTGGTTTTTTAATGCGTAAATGTAATAGGAAAATTTTCTTTATTGTTCTTTTTTCGATAAAGTTAAAATTTATTTATAATTATTATTTCATATTAAAGCTTTCAATATAACATCCAAAATTATGTGGCACACCCTGTAAAATTCATTGCGTACATATACACCCTTTGAGAATTACTCACTGTTACAGATTTAGCGTGTCAACAAGAAACTCAAAAATGGAAACAAAATGTGGTGTGTGGGTGTTGTGCTATTGCGATTTAATTCAACACAACAATTGAATCACTTGGAGCACTGTCTCCTAGTGTATTGTGTAGGAACTTCTTGTGTACTAATGACCTTTATGTAGAACTTTGCACATCTTTCTAAAAAGGACGACTACTTAGGTCATTCAGAAAGTTCTCAGAATTGTATGCTGGTATTAAAATGATTTGCGCTAAGGAAACAAGATTTCGTGAGTCGCTGACGTCGTTCTCGACGAACACGAAAGCCAAGTAGCTAGGAACCGGCTCACCTTTGTGGTGCAGTTTGTGTGTATTCACAAGGAATTGATTTGAATGCGATTCTGTTTGTAAAGACAAACTGTTCACTGAATAAAGTTTTATAAACAAAATTTCGTGAACTTTTTGAATGACCTAACGTATTTCTAACACTGACTGACGAACCTTTTGATTTCCCCCTCGTATATATGTAAGAATACAAAATTGATAACGTTCCATGTTTATTTATTATTTGAAATATGTTTTGTTGTACATAAAAAATCAGGTATATGAAGCCTTAAGGGAAATTCATGAAGGTTGTGACAAAGATGTTGACGAACTGTGTCATATTTTAGAAAAACCTCACTTTAGGGTAAGTACACTACATTTTTTATCCTTTTTAAAAAGAATTTATCATTTTGATTGTACTATTTCTATGTTCTTGTCGTACTTAATCGCCATCTGGTGGCTTTGATTGAAAACAAGTTTTATTGAATGGCGTTTTTAATGCTTACTCCCTGATTCAGAATTTCATATACAAATTATCCTTTTCATTCTATACTTTCTCTTCAGATGGCGCCACATTACATTTCATAGTACATACTTTATTATAGGAATTCCTTATTTTAGAGATAGTCTATGGTGAAAAATGAATTTTTAAAAATACTTTTTAATATACTAAATGAATTTAAAAAAAAATATTAATATTATCCCAAATAATGTAGGCCTACCTTTTCAACAAACAAACAAAAAAGCTATTATTTCTTAAAATCTATAGAATTTTCGTCTGGCTTGAAAAGTTTTAAAGCATTGTCTGAAACCATGTTAATATCCATATAGGCGGAATATTACACTAATTAATTCATTGAAATGCATTCTATTTAAGCCGTAAAACATATTCTAAAACCCCTATTAACAGTATCCCCCACTTACCAACAACAAATGGACAAAGAGAAAGAAGCTCACAAAATAATAACACAATTAAATGTTGGCTTTGAAAAAAAAAAAAGGTCGGTATGAATTGTGATGTTGTCATTGTATTTCTATGGGGGGAGATGGTGGCGCCATATAGTGCTACATGGACAAATTAAATGTTTAAAAGCCATCTTAATACTTCCACAGACAAAGTCTGTCATTAAGCTTAGTACACACTTGAATACAAAGTCATGCGACAATGTGTCGGGACTGTTGAAATTCAGTTGCGAGACTTTGTATCTAGACAGTATCTATACGTTATTACTAGGATCAATGGTTTTATGAAAATGCATATTCTTTTTGCTGCTTTATATTTCATGCTGTGTCAGATTTAAGCACGATTCATGTGATATGAATTCGAATAAGTATTAGTTTTAATAAGTAATAGTTTTATTTTGCATATAATTGTGTATTTAAGGATATTTGTATTTTGCATGCATAGTTTGGAAATTTTACATGTTAAGGGCATATTTAACACTTTTTTTCTAGAAAAATTAGGATTTTTCTATTTTAGTTTGAGAAATTGAACAAATTTTCAGTCATTCAAGAACTGCAAGACAATTTAAAATGTGCTACTGGAAATACTTCCAAAGAAGCAACAAAGAAATTGTCAACTGTATTACAAAAAATAAAGGCTATAAAGAGCTCCAGAAGATTTGTACAGTTTTGAATGATGAAAATCTTAATGAAGTTATCAGTTTGTCTATTTCTGATATTGCTTGTTTTAAGCGGAACCAGGTACATCTTGTGATGTAGAACGTACTTTCTCGAAGTATAAAGCACGAACCACACAACAAACCAATTAGAAGTTCCCGGTCATCATGAAAAGGGCGGAGCGAACTTGTGTTCGTCCCGATTTCTAAATGCCTGTGTATAAAGCTCTACTCCATAACAATCAGCATAATTTTAAATTTGAAAAATTGAGAATGTTTTTTGTTGTGTATTTCAGTCCCCCAAAAAAATTATTGTGCAAATGATATCCAATAGTGCATATTTTGTGGGCATATTTTAGGATTTATGACAGCATATTTGCATGCATACTTCTTTTATTTTTAGGGCATGAAACCGTTGACCCTAGTTATTACACACAGCCACACCTAATTTTTCTTGCACTAATATATTGTTTAAACTAAAAAATTTAACTGTGCAGTTATATAATCAAAGTTATAGTTAACTACAGACAGCTAGAAGTGGTACTTTTGTGTGTTTCCATTCGAAAGAGATTTAACCTGTTAGGTGGTCGTCCGTCATTCAGTGAAAAATTGAGGGTTTTCACTGTCCGCCATGTTGATTGTAGGTTAAATTTGGTTTGAACACAGGAAGTGACCGTATTTAACCATTCATTAATGTAGTTAACCACCTTGTGTCAATGTAGTTAAGTTAACTCTTTATTATTCAGAAATGTAACCATGGTTAATGTAACCACATTTGTTTCCATTAGAAAATTAATTGTGGTTAACTTTTTAACTGCATTTAATTTTTGTAGTGGAAACGAGGTACATGTATAAGTAGCAGTTGGCCATCTATTGGCCACATTCAGTTATAGAACCGGAAGTTTCATAGGCGTAGCGTTCTTGTTCCCTCCTGTGTATGTTGTGAGTTTGATAGCCAAATGATGTTCAAAGAGCAATTTAGTCAAAGTAATTAAAAAGTAATGGTGAATTGATTCTCGATTTCGAGTTCTCAATTATCCTGATTAATGTGCAAAAGCAATTTTCAAGAAAGGGTTTTATTTCCTTTTGGCATTGAATGGGGGAAATTGAAAGGAGAAATTTTATGTTGGATTTTCGTAGAAGCAAGTTTTAAAAAAAATTCCAAAGCTTTTTTTTTTTTTTTTTGAAACTAGAAAAGTTAAGGAATTAAGATGATGTTTTTTTTTATCGACCGATATCTTTAATAATAAAACTTTACGAGTGTTTTCTACTTTTTGTTGTGAAAAACTTAAATTTTCTTAGGTTTCAAGCTGCCATAAAAATGGCCACAAAAATGTCCCAAAAGTTGTGAAAATACTAAATTGGCTGATTTTTTTTTTTATTTTTCTAGTCTCAAATGTACCTTGAATTTATTTTAAACGTTACTTCAAAAAAAAAAAAAACCTAAGATAAAGCTAAATTAAAAAATCGGATAATATGAAGTAACTAGTGGGGTAACCCGTCATAAATGACGGGAGCAAAATTCACAGGCAATTGTGCGCATGCGCGTCGTTTTTGCTTTTTTTTACTCCTTTCATTTCAATTTCAGTCACCCCTCTCACTTTTAACCCTCCACGTTTCTCTCTCTTCACCCCCCCCCCCCTCTTCTACACTTTCCAACCTTTTCCCCTTTCCAATTGAATATCATGCGGTTCTTGGATGGGAAGGGTGCAACATATAGTTGACCTTGAGAAGAAAAAAAAAGCAGTTCATATATATATATATATATATATATGTATGTATAGTGGGATAACCTGTCATAAATGACGGGGGGGGGCATCTAGTTTAATTTTGTGTAAATGTCCGGTTGTCATGAAGTAGTAATTTGCCTTGACCACTTGCATTTTTTTATAAGCACCTTAGTATCGTTTGGGTTTTTGGATTGAGAGAGCGCAACGTAAAGTTGACCATGAATAAAAACCGGTTCATTTAAATTTTTATAAATTCCGACGTGCTTAAACGTGTTTGTACAGCGTTATACACAGACAGACAAAGCTTAATATATAATACTATATCGTGTTATATGGACCACAAGTGGAATTGATATAATATGGTTTCTGCTTGTATATTTGAATCAACACAAGAGGCGAAAATGTTCAAGATACTTGCCAAATTCAAGTACTAGTTTATTAAAATTACTACAAAACAAAAGCACGAAAAAACCCACGTATTTCTATAATAGAAGATTTAAAGGATGATATTGCTTTGGATAGTAGTTATCTTCATATTAGTTGTGTTTATCACGTATTGTGTACAAATTAAGGATTGTGTGATCATATTTTGTTGTTGTTTTTTTGTGTTGGTGCCAATTAATTGGCAAGGTATTTACTGGCTTTAGACATGTCACACACATCTCTTCGCTATAATTGTACATTATACACAAAATGTCTGTCCATTTCGCAAAATGGATAGAAATGTTGTTCACTTGATGACCGAAAATATCGTTTTGCCAAGTGAAAATTGTTTGTCCATTTCAATGACATGGACAATAGTTTGTGAACACTAAGTTGGTTTTTTAAAATGGAAATGCCTCTCGAACTCTATTATTTTTTCATTAAAGAGCAAAATTGAAGAGAAACTTGAATGTGTTTTACAAACTAGGTTTGCCCAATCACTTAAGGTTATTTTGTACGTTGTTATCTTTCAGAATAAGCTTTTTATGTGAGTTTGAAGAGGACACAATTTTAAGCAAACTATATTTTTTGAAAAAAATTTGTCTATAAAAAGTTACAGAAATACAATTCTGTATTTAACCACACAATAATGTGGTTAACCACATTGCGTCGTTGCATTTGAGTTAACTCTATTGTTGAGAAATGTAACCATGGTTAATATAATCAGATTTGTTTCCACTGGAAAATGAACTGTGGTTAAAAATCAGTCAATTTTTTGTATGTGAAACAAGTGTTTTATAAAAATTTGAGTTTTACTAACAAAACTCAATTTCTTGCGTGCAATTAATTGCTCATCATTTGGAGTATTTGCTCGACGTTATATTTATATCGTGACCATTGTTTGTTCAATAGTATTATTTTTTTTGCTCATGCTCATGAGCAAATGCTCACTTTTTATTATTCATATGGCCCAATCACTTGTTTAAGTGATGGAAAAGTCGTGCCGTTTGGATAGATAGTGAATTAAACTTCAAAATGCAATTGTAAATGACATTCACTGTTAAGATTATTGGAGCAAAACCGTGAGAGATAGATAGATAGCTCATGTAAAACCCACGAAAGTGGAACCATTTTTTTGTGGTTTTGCAAATTCAAACGTTGATAATCAATCGATTGAAATGCAACTTGTAGCTCTTTGAAGTTAGATGGGATATTTTTTTTTTCTTTCTCTCTCTCTCTTAACAAACTTCACTATTCATTCTGTAAACCTGAAACTTAATTCGAAGGGCTTAAGAACGAAATCCTCTTCTTCTATTTACCATGTCTTTAATAACAGCTGGTAAGGTTTTTTTTTTTCTACATCTTTTGTTTCGAGTAAATTGGGCAATTGTTTGTGTTTTAGGCAGGAAGACCTTAGGGAAACAATTTGTTTGCTTTAAAGGTTATTTCTTTTTTTTTACAGGAAAATAATATATAGACCTAACAAAAAAAGCAATTATTCGAAACTTGAGTCCGTGACAGCGAAACGTGGTGGTTCTTCTTAGTAAAAAAAAAAGGAGGATGAGAATTTTTTCAAACGACTAACAATATCCTAGTTTCATGCAATTTTTTTTAAGGCGATTTGATAAGCAACCAATTGCATAAATATGCAAATGAAAGAGAACAATGAAATAGAACTCCAGTTATTCTTTGTTTGAGAAGCAGCAGCATTAACAATGGTTTTGAAGTGTAAACGCATCTCGAACCCTAGTTATTCTGTCTTTCAGAAGCAAAATGAAGAGAAACTAGAAGGGTTGCTCAATCACTTAATGGTATTTTCAGCTTGATATTTTTTTAAATAAGCTTTTTTTTATGTCAGTTTGAATTGAAAATGGCCCAATTTAAGCAGACAACATTTTTTTAAATTTTTGTGTATAAAAAGTTTATTTTGAAAGATATCAACGTGAAAATACCCGTAAGTGATTGAGCTACGATTCTAGTTTCTAAAACAATTTCAATTTCTCCTCTTAACGTTGCTCCTGAAATGCAGAATCACCAAAGTTCAAAAATCAGCTATTTATATTGCATATATTAAAAAAAAGTCTTAAGAAGTAGGGACATGTTTAGAAGTTAAGGTGGTTTTAAAGTGTAAACGGTGCTTCTTGAACTCTTGATTATTGTCTTTTTCAGGTGTAAATTTAAAATAAACTTGACTGTGTTTTAGAAACTTTAGGGGCAGCTCGATCATTTAAAGATATTTTCATGGTGTTATCTTTCCAAATAAGCTTTTTGTGAGAGTTTGAACGTAAAACTACGGTAAATACCCTGAAGTGATTGAGTTGCCCTTCTAGTTTCTAAAACATTTTTTTAGTTTCGCTTAATTTTGCTAAGAATAATCATCTTAAACTAGTAAATGACTGATATTTAGGTATTTTCACGTAGGTATATTCTTTTTTCACAATTACTTTGACTAAAATTGTAAAATAAAAGGTTAATAAACGTTCAAAACTCTTAAATGTTTATTAATTTTGAATTTATCAACATGAAAATATTATATTCTTAAGTAATTGAGTGACCAACTCTTCTAGTTTCTAAAAATATTAAAGTTTTTTTTAAAGTTATTTCGACATTGCAAAACGTTTCCGCATTTTTAAGGACGTTTTTAACTTGTGTTTGCCCTGCTTGAAAGAAATTTGTTGATGAGGCATTTTCATCGATTCTCAGTTTTTTAGACGCAACTTTAAAGAAGAAGGAAAAAAATGTGTTAGAAAATTCAAAAAATGAAAAAGAAATTACGAGTATTTTTATGTTTATATCTTTAAAAATATATATTCTTGACAGTTTTGAAAATAATCAATTTTACTTCATTCAAATCAACGTCAAATTTTAGTTTTTTGAAAACTTTTGGTAAACTCATTTGAAATATGTAATAGGAACCTGAAAATATGTTTAGCATGCTCCCTTGTCATTTACACTTTCTAGTAACTAACAAAGATGTGTCTAAAAAAAATTATTACTGCCACTTATTATATAATGAATATTTATGTGTGGTTCTTTACGTGTTCTTAATCAAAGATACCGCAAATTTCATTATTTGGAAGAACATCATTGAGTTTCTCTGCTGGTGTTCAATCTATTTTCTTATAACTTTAGAAAATGGTTATAAAGGATGTTTCACACATGCAGAAAAAAAATTCCACTGAAAAAGGATTTTTTCTAATTTGAATGTGGAAAAAGCAGGGATGACAATTGGAAAAAAATATAAATTCTGACTCCGATTCCAATACCAATAAATTGAATATTTTCGATTTCGATTCCAATACTTTTTTCGATTCCAATTGTAATATTTTTTTACAAAATGTTTTGATACCAATTCCGATTCAAATATATAAAAAAATATCGATTAAATTTATTCCGATTCCAATTCTAATACCCATTCCTGGAAAAAAAAGGTGAAATTTTTTCGTCATGCCATGCGGAATGACATGTTACCAGCCAGTAGGAAGGCGTCCTTTGACGGCATTATTTTAACGGTTTTTCTTCCCTAAATGTTCTTGAAATATTTTCTGTTTTAATGTGTGAGAGCCCTTGAATGCGAATGAGCCATATGGCCAATAAGCGCCTCTAGTGGCAGTAGGCCAAAAGATGGCCCCCTAAGAAGTTAGCAGACGAAACTTTAACATAGAACTCTATGGAAAAATCGCTGCACTGGTAAGTTTTTTTGCCGTTTTCTCGTAAATTACCTGCCTAATTTTCCTGAATTTTTGAAAAAATAAAGAAAAAAGTACGTAGTTTCACATCCATGCATTAGTTTTTTTAATATTTCACATTGTTTTGTTATTTTTGATGTTTTATTCTAAATGTTACTGTTAAACCGAAACTTTTAACATGGAAGCCAATGGAGATTTCGATAAGTCGGTATGTTCTTTTCCTTATTTCTTGCAAATTACTTTCACAATTATCGTGAAATTTTAAAGAAATAAAGATAAAAATAGCTAATTTTACAATTAATCATTATTTAATTAAATATTCTTCCTTTTTTTTGTTTTTCTTGTGTTATTCAAAAAACCCTACAGTGAATACTGTAGGGTTCAGAATAAAACATTGAAAACAAACAAACAACGAGGGACATTAAGAAACTAATGCCTGATTGTGAAATTACGTACTTTTTTCTTTATTTCTTTAAAATTTCACGATATTTGTACAAGTAATTTGCAAAAAATAAGCAAAAGAACTTACCGACTTATCGAAATCTCCATCAAACATCAAAAATTACAAAACAATGTGAAATATTAAAAAACTAATGCATGGATATGAAACTACGTACTTTGTGAGAAAACGGCAAAGAAACTTACCTGTGCAGCGATTTTTCCATAGAGTTCTATGTTAAAGCTTCGTCTGCTAACTTCTTAGGGGGCCATCTTTTCGCCTACTGCCACTATAGGCGCTTATTGGACATATGTATGGCTCATTAACACGGAAAGTAGAGATGCTTTCTGTGTGATGTAAAAATACAGGAAAGGAATTTCTTCACCACTAGAAAATTCTGTAAAGAAAAAGTTGCGGGCCACTAGATAAATTGTTGATGCGCATGCTAACCACCCACCTTAAAAAGCCTACTGGCATGCACACAGGCAATTAGAAAACGGGATGAAAGATGTTGGCTCCGCCCTTTTTATGACAAACGTAACTTCTAATTGGTTAGTTATGTAGTCTGACATCACATGCTCCGCCCTTTTCAACGTCGAACCACACTACAAACCAATTAGAAGTTGCCGTTTATCATAAAAAGGGTGGAGCCAACTTCTGTTCATCCCGTTTTCTAATTGCCCGTGGCATGCACTGGCGCGAGTAGCCTCGAGCCAGTAATGCTACTTATTCCGTTTGCCTCGTATTAGAATCAAGTGACATTTATGGCAGAAAATTATATTTGTAACTTTCATTCTGACAGTTAGAATGTAAATGAAGCATATATTGCCATAACGTTTTAAATGGCTTTATTTTACGTTTTTCTACTAAACCAATTACATTAAAGGCATAAAATATTTTAATACAACTTACCACTAAGAACAGCAATTTTCATGCCATGCAAAAAGCATGGCGTTTACAACTCCTTTTCGATTAAAAACGTGGTATGTGGTATTTACAACGTTATGGAAGTGCACGCTTCTCCATGGTTGCACCTCTGCGTACCCATAGTTTTAAAAACACTTTATTTAAAATAATGTATTGCCAGAGAATAATTATTAGAAACCCCATAATACAATTCAATTTTCATGTACACCTTTTCTGTATGTTTTTCTGCATATGGAAACCTTCCCTAAGAAGCAGCAATTAAGAGTGGCTATTGTCAGATGGATGGATGACATTTGTCATTTTAGATTTATGATATGTTTCTTGTTTAGGTGCGGGGAGTTGTGTTTAGTTGTGTGTTAGAAATTATTTAAAGGACCATTTATCATTTTGAACAGCTAGCTAGATCTACCCATTATTATTATGCTCCATCCACTCACTAGAAACCACTGTGTTTTGGGTACCTGCGTTTAGTTTTCTTTTTCTTCTTATTTAAGTATGTGATTTTTCAATGAAGTCTTTTGTGCAGAATTTATTGGAACTTTTTTTCTTCTTCTTGTTCTTTATTTTTCCTTAGTATTATTATTATAATAATCGAATCTATTCGAGGATTCATCTTTTGCAGTCATTTTTTTCTTCAAACTGCCTCTTGCTGTGTTTGCTTATTTGACAAAAGTTTCTCCAAAAACTACACGTATTGTATTTTTTTTAAAAAAAAATGTTTGCAATGAGTTGTTTTGCAAACATTTCCGAGAGAAAAAAAAAATATTGATTGAAATGGATAAGGGACTCTTATATACATGTATATGGATGTCATCTATTATAGGGGGGGAAACGTAGGTTAAAAGACCCCGTGGTTAGAGAGACAAAGACTTTAAAATTTCAGGTTTGTTGTCAACGACAACAACATATTTTATTTATGTTATAAGAGAACATATTGATAAATAATTTAATAAGTTACTGATTTTAAAAAAAAAAAAATTAGTTTGAAAAGTAACATTAGAAAGAAACCGGAAGAATTTGGTATGGATCATACATGTTGAAAAATAACCAGAAAATAGAAATAGAAATAAAGCTAAGGTCGCTCATATGTGTAAAAAAAAACATACTGATGAAAACAGAAACGAAAATGTTTACTTTTTACGTTGCTTTTACACTTTGTGACGTAAAAGGTGATCAGTGATCACGCTTGCTCACAATAAAAAAACCTGTACGGAAAACGTAAAGAAAGCTCCATCTGTTGGTATGAAGAGACAATAAACACATAACATGCAATAAATTTAGCATGATCTAGGAGGTGTCGCATAGCAGGTGACCCTTGCCGTGACCTCATTTCTGGTAACTCTTCCTATTGGTAGCTTTTTTTTTTAAAACTGAAAAAAGCTGAAACATTTTGAACCGGTTTTTTTTTCCAGCACGTTTTCAGACAGGCAATTAGAAAACGGGATAAATAGACGTTTGCTCCGCCTTTTTTATGACGAACGCAACTTCTAATTGGTTGGTTATGTAGTCTGTTTACCCCGTTTCCTAATTGCCTGTCGTTTTCAGTTGTAAAACGAAATGTTTTACGTTTTTTTGTTTTATGTCGTGATTTCTGTTGACGTTTTACACATGTGTTGCACCTTTGCTTAAATGTTTCAGTTATTTTTCTGTGTTTCTTTGACACAAATTCAGTGTTTCGTTGGCACATTTTCAAGAACATAACATTGTAACACGCCGAGATTCTGTTTCTGGGCGGTCCTACTTCGTGGGGAACCTGAACCTACGCTCACTCGATTTTATGTCCCTAAATAAAGTTTAGACGGAGCCGGAGAGAATGTAGAAACGAACTTTTAATAAAATATTTACAAGACATAACAGATTATGAAGACACTTTATAAAATAAGAACCTCAAAAGGCTTAAGACTGTTCCTTTCCCGGAACACCAAAATGACGATGCGTCCAGATTGATGATCAGCTGAGAAAGAACAGCTGATATTTGAATTTGCCTTTCAGTTTGATAGCGATCGTCTACGCCCCTTTTGTGATGTAGCGATCGCCTGATTGGCCAATTCACCTATCAGCCGTGACAGATCAGCTGTCATCAGCCCGGCCTCATGGAGCCAGCTAACAATTTAAAAGAGAAAGGGAGGAAAGGAAGGGAGATCGATACGATGATCGATCTCTTCATAGAGATTATGCGGCACATTTATTAACAACCCCTAACAGCCCAGACACCCAGAACGTGGCGTGTCACAACATGTAATAAGAGTTAGGGAAGAATCACACTTGCTGAAAAAAAATCCTACTGAATTTTCTTTTTTAAGTAGTTTATATTTTGAAATTTATAAATTTTAAATCTTAATTCTATTCTGTGGTGGTTTTTCAGCATATGTGATTCTTCCCTTATTCGAATTAGATAATTTTTTTTTAATGTTGGATTTCTTTTCAGCATGCGTGATCTATCTCTTAATGAAATTTTTGAAACTCATAATCATTATATCATAATGAGGACCTTCTGGATAGTGAAAGAATAGCGAGAAAATTTTAGATTGTTCTTTTATTCTCTTACTACACGAATTTTGGAAACTCTAAACATCAAGGTTCTCAACTAACCTGGTTAACCAGGAATTTTTAAGGAAGAGAAAGTAAAGTTTCCGTAGGTCGTATTTTCATAATTTATTTTGAAATACTGTTATTTTTTTTCTGGCTCGCTCCATTAAGCCAGAAAACATTCTAACCCCATGGGTCACCACAGAGTAGCTGAAATACTACTGTATTTAGGTTGGCGATCTAAAAGGTTTCGTATCAGCTGACTTAAGAGGATTTTTTTATGTTGATATCTCGAAAAATAAACTTGTTATAGATATTTTTTAAAAAAATATCCATTTCAACTTGTAAGGAAGATTCGGGAAAAAAAAGTCACCTGATTACGTCCAAAAAGATAAAATTTGCTTATTTTCAAAATGAGATGAAAAGTTTTATTTTAAGATATCAATATGAAAAATCTCTTTTCGTGATTCAGGCCCTTGGCACACAAGTGACTTTTATAAGACTTTTTTGTGACAAAAAGAAGTCGATGGTTGCCGGGGGGGGGGGGGTGTCATCGTAAAGCGGCGATATTGCTGTGATTCTTGCACAATTTTTTGCAAAAAAAACTAAGATCAGCGTTTTTTGTAAGATGGGTGTGCAAGAAACCACTTTCAAGTCTTGCAAGAATATAAGGGACTTAGCGAAATTTCGTACGAAATAAATTTATTTACGAAATCTATTATTTTGACGTCATAAATAAAATGTCACCAATTAATCTCGTTAAATATAACGAAATCAGCCGGAAATGTCCTCAAAATAATGGATTTCGTAAATAAATTTATTTCGTACGAAATTTCGCTAAGTCCCCATTATCACATTGGCAATTGCAATTAATTCAAGGACACGTTGCAGTGAAACTTGCTTTAAATGTTGCCAATGTGATCGCCGCTTTATGGAGAGACGTCAGCCAACTTTGGCATACAGACGACTTAAGTCTTTCAAAAGTCGCCTGTGTGTTCCAACCCTAAGGAAGTAATCACCCTGGTATTAAACCTGTAAAGGCGTTCCTAGAGGCCTAAAGTTCAATAAAAACTTCTGAAATGATTGTTTTCAGAACGGTTTTCTTCTGAAAAGATGTCATGGTCTGAACCGGATTTATATGAAAAATGTTTGTGAGCACTGCAGCAGTGTCACCATAACCAAATTTAGAAGACACACAGGTGACACCGATACGCTACATGTACATTACTTATTACTGATTCCAAAAATACTTAATGAGCAGTTTGAAATGGGGCCTACATTTCTCATTTGGCCTGAGGGCGTCTGTGCGAAACAAGTCGCGCCAACCACTTTGTGACACCACAAAGAAGCCCGTGTGAAGCCGACTTTAGCTGTAATTTCTGATGTCATTTAATACTGTGATGAAATCAATGTCATCAAAAATAGTTTAGTTAAAAATGGTAATTTACGTCACTATCTATAAGCATAAAATGGTAAGAATTTGCATATAATAGCTTTTTTTTTGGAGACATAAAAATGATGAGAATGGCGGGGGGAGGGGGGTTTCAGAAGAAGTTGATGAATTCTTCTTTTACTCTTTTTTCTTTAGAAAATGAGAGAGTAGTTAATTTAATCTTATGACATTTCATGAAGAACAGAACATGGTTTTTCTTCTTCTTCGTCGTCGTCGTCTTCGTCTTCTTGACTGAGCCAGTGTCAGTGCCACATATTTGAATACAATGAATAAATCTGAATAACAATATCATTCATTGTGTGATTTATAAACTGATGGGAGATGGATTTTCTTTACTCTAATGAGGAGCACAGAGAGAGAGAGAGAGAGAGAGAGAGAGAGAGAGAGAGATAGAGCGACTTATTTTTAACATGATCCCAATTTTTTGTGTGTCAGTCATGACTCATGATCGTCTCTCGTTTTCTCCATGTAGTCTTTTTTTATTTAGCTCTTAAAGTGCCCTTTGCTCAAAGTTAAAAGGGCCATTGGTTGTGAATCATTGAACTTAATAACTTGATCCAATGAAGGGTTCGTTCAATGCACGTTTTTTATGCATATCACGCCATAGTTTCATCTGCATTTTTCCCGGGTTTTTTTTCTCCTTTCTATATAAAGTTCCTTATTTTATCTTAAGTAGAAGATCATTTTATGACTTTCTTATGCTTGACAGCAAGCAGCATACATATTACATATTTCATATCTTGAAATTTATCATAAACTTTTTTAATGGAGTGTACTGAAATCCTTTTTTTGAGCCCAGTCATTGTTTTTTTTTTAATAAAACAAAAAAAAATTACAATATGGGAACCCATGCAGAGGTGTAAATTCATAAAATTAAAAGGACTTTTGGAATTGTGTAATATTTAATATTAAATGATGAGATCAGTGAGGAAAAAAAAAGGAATGTGTTGAGAGAACTTAAGAACAATATTTTTGGACACACAATCGATTCTTCCAATGGTTTGGAAATACTTTGTGACAGCTGCAGCTGTTTGCGATTATGGCTTTTTTTTTGGTATAAAAAATGACCTCTAATTCAATTCTGTTAAAACCTACTTATAGAAGTTATAAGCTGAGTAAAGACAAAAGAATACACCCTTAAGGTAGGTGGTTTTAAAGTGCAAAACGCCTCTTAAACTCTTGATTAATTCTGGCTTTCAGGTGCAAAATGAAGAAGTGTTTTTAGAAAGTAGAATTGTAGTTCAATCACTTAATACTATTATGTTGATATCTTTCAAAATAAGCTTTAAGTGTCAGTTTGAAAACGGAAGAACTTTTAACCAGAGAATATTTTTTAATGTTTGTGTTTATGAAAGACAATCAACGTGGAAAAAAAATACTCTTTAAGGAATTGAGCTCGCTTTCTAGTTTTTAAAACATTTGCTTGTTTGTTTCAATTTTGCTTCTGAAAGACTTGAATAATCAATCGGATTTCGTGACTTAGCTGTTTACCAACTGTCTTATGGTGGCTGAATAGATATTTATTTTTTGTTCTACCAGATAGTGCGCCTGCGTGGCTCTTCTCAATCTGGCGGTTTTTAGACAATTTATATTTTTCAAGCAAACGTTTTTCATGAGAAACATTACAAAATAAATTAGTCTTTTAGAAACTAGAATTGTTGGTGATGATGTTAAGTTTTTTCATAATGATATCTTTCAAAATAAACTTTTTAAGACAGTTTGAAAAAAAAAGGCGAAAATAGTTTTTCATGAAAGGTCAATTAAAAAAAACCAAAAAAAAACGGCTCATTTTTCAAACTGAAATATAAAATGTTTATTTTTTAAGATATGAAAAAACGTTTAACATAATCTTTTACCATTCTAGTTTTGAAAATAATTTGAATATATTCATGATGTTGTATCTAAAAAAAAATGTTTGTTTGACGTTTTTTGCGTCCAAATTTGACAACAACAAAAAACGTCTATAGAGCATAGCATTAGTCACTTTAGTGGCGCGCCATGAGAACCAAACTGAATATCTATTAAGCCACCTTAAGGCTTGTGCTGTATTTTTTTTTGCAGAAAAACTATCTTTAAAATGATGTAAGCACTGTTAACATTTTTGTTTTAGAAAAAAAAAACTCGAAGAATCATAAAACATTTACAGTAATTGAACATGTTAAAAGTGAAGGACCTAAAGGATTGTAAAACGATCAATTTTAGTACCTTCTTTCTCTCTCGCGCGCTCTCTCTCTCTCTCTCTCTCTCCCTCCCTCTCTCCCTTCCCCCCTCTCTCCCCCCACGGGCCCCTCATAATCACCCTTCCACGGGCCCATCACCTTCCCCCCTCTCTACTCTACTCTCCTCTCTGAGGTTCTAAACTGTTTTTATCTGTGTCGATTTATCAGTCGCCATGAAACCCACTTTCTAATACTTTATTCGATTGATTGATTGATTCTTAATGCTTTCGCAAGTCTTTTTTTATTTAGTTGTGCGTCTGTATAATACGTGCATGAAACTTGTTTTTTTTATGGAGTTCAATGAGAAGTTGCTATGTTTGCTATCAAAAAGCATTATTGAAGTTTGTGTGTTGTTTGTATAATGACAAAAGATCCCTGGCCCTCAGGCCCCCGCCCCTCCTCCACCACCTCTCTCTTTTTCAATAATGTTCATCTTCTCATAACAAATGATTCGGCTCAAATTGTCGGCTAATTACGTTGGCACATCAACTATGATGATAAACTATCTTAGTACGTCATCTTTTTGTATCTCAACGCCTTTTCTACTTTTTTATGGATTTTTTTTGGTTGGTTGGGGGGGAGGGTTCATCATCATCATCATCACCACCTTTGATTCTATTCTTTCTTTTTTGGGAGGTTTTTTTAAGGCAGCTTTTTTTTCTAAAAATGACGCTTTTTTGTCATTATGCCAATAGGAAACAATTTAACGCATGAATCTCTCGGTTTAAAAAAAATGATCTCTAAAGTGACGTGAAATTAATACATGAAATATTAAGACTATAAATATCAATTATTATATTTTTGATGTTTTTTTTTATATAGACGTAAGTGGTTACCCTGAAGATAGGCAATCACTGCTAACATTTTATAATTCTATAATAAATAAATTCGTCTTGTGAAAAGTTAAAATGTTTTTCATACAAAATCTTAATTGAAGGTCCTTAAAAGCAATTTTAAAAGAAATTCGATGCTTATTTTGAAACTAGAATCGTAAAAGAAATGTATTAAGGTGATTTACTAAATATTTATTTGTTTTGGTTTTGGCCCACCGCCACTTCCTCTCTTTTTCATATAAAAGTTGTTCTAAAGTGTAAACGCCCCTTAAACTCATTAACATCATTTCATGAGGAAAATAAAGAGAAACTGGAATGTGTTTTAGAAACTAGAAGAGTAGCTCAATCACTTAAGGGTATTTTCATTTTTTTTAAAAATAAGCTTTTTATGTGAGTTTGAAAATGAAACAACGTTTAAGGTGGTTTTACTGTGTAAACGCATCTCAAACTCTAATTATTTTTTCAGGAGCAAAAATGAAGATAACCTTGAATGTGTTTTAGAAAATAGAAGAATAATTCACACTTACTGGTATATTGATGTTGATATTTTTTTTAAAAAAGTCAATTTGAAAATGGCACAAGTTGAAGCATTCATTTTTCTCCATAAAAAGTTTATTTTGAAAGATATCAACTATTAAGTGATTCGACTACCTTTCTAGTTTCTAATACACTTTCGATTTTGCTCTTGATGAAAAGCTTCTATAATGACCAAAATCCGAAAATCAGCTGATTGATAAATTGTCTTAAATATATATTATAATTTATTGTTTTATTACATGCTAGAATAACGCCCGTAAGTCTACAATGTACGGGAATCTGGCAATATATAAACCAATCGGTACTTAATAATAACGTTTAAAACCTTGAAATTAAATTCATTATCGCGCTTGACATATTCCCGCAGTATTCAATCACTAGATATGAGGTTACGGCGGTCGGAACAAGCATTTGTGTCCAGCATTAGAATTTCTTTTGCAAAGCCCTTTTATGACGTCAAACCAAGTAACAAACCAATTACAAATTGAAAAGGGCGAAGCATGTGACGTCAGGCCAAGTAACAAACCAATTAGAAATTGATGACGCTCATAAAAGGGCGGGGCAAAAGAAATTCTAATGCTGGGCACAATTGCCTGTCGGACAGACGGACAGGCAATTAGAAATCCGGACGAACAGAAATTGGCTCCGCCCTTTTTATGACGAACGCAACTTCTAATTGGTTGGTTATGTAGTCTGACGTCACATGCTCCGTCCTTTTCAACGTCGAACCACACAACAAACCAATTAGAAGTTGCCGTTCGTCATAAAAAGGGTGGAGCCAACTTCTGTTTGTCCCGATTTCTAATTGCCTGTGTCGGTCAGACGGTTGGTCGGCTCAACCAAACTAATATATTAAGATATTTTGAATTTTTGATATAGGCATCAAAATGCATCATTATTGAAATTTTTACTTTTCTAGTTTGAAATCAATTTGGCATTTATTTTTAAATGGGATTCTTTATATAAAAAAGGCAGCTAAGGACATCATCTCAATCCTTTGAAATGAAAGAAGATGAGAGAAAAAATACTTCAATTTTAATAATAAATATAAAAAATGGATGCAACAACATCTACAGTTGGTTATGACTAGTTGATGACAAAGGGATTTATAAAATCTCTTCAGTGTGAGTTTGGTATGCTCAAAGTTGTCAAAATAATGTACTATTTCCATTTATATTTGCCAATCATGTCTTTTTTTGAGGTGGGGGGGTGGGGGGTTCTCTTTTCTTCAAGTATTTCGTTTTTTTTTATCTTGTGGTTTTTAAGAGTTCTTATCTCTATTTTTTTACGTTTACAATTTGACAGCTAAAAATGTGCTTAGATTTCCTTTTAAGGGAAATTTGTAAACACTATAATATACACACACACACACTGTGTATATGTACTTAAAAGGAGATACTGTTGATAGAGTGAATGCTCTCACTCCGACTCACACTTTTTTTTTTAAAAAAAAGAGGGACAAGTATAAAGAAAGTTGATATTTTTGACACTTTGTGTGAGTTCACAATAACTTGCTTTTAGCCTGGACTTCTGTAACGGAATAATTCTTATATCATATTACATTACAACTCTTGTCTAGGAACCTCGATGTCAAACGATGTGTCTTTAATACAAGTTACTTTAAAATCTTATGCCATTGTATCAATATTTGTCACAAACACACATCTGTACACCAGGGGCCTCATTACAGAAGAAAAAAAAAAAAGAAAATAAGGCTGTTAACTGACAGTAAATTGTCATATCTAGCTCATAACCTTGTACCTGTCACAAAAAAAAAAATATTATTGTAACAGTTCATTGTCATAATACGGCTATTTACTAGTGCACAGCCATCGGATTGAATTTGTTTTTAAAAACTAGAAGGATAACTCAATGAAGGGGTATTCAAAATAAACTTTATATAGACAAAACTTTTTTTAAGAAAATGTCAGCTGGGTTATTTTCAAACTGACATAAAAAAGCTTATTTTGAAAGATATGCAAACATGAAAATACCTTTAAGTGATTGAGCTGCCCTTCTAGTTTCTAAAACGCATTCAAGTTTCTCTTAGTGTTGTACCTGAAAGGCACAATAATGTGAGTTCGAGAGATGTTAATACTTTAAAACCACTTTAAAATTTATTTTTTTTTTTAAAAAAAAAAATCATAACATGAAGCTATTTTTAGTGAGAAACATTTCTTCTTACGTTTTTGACGTGAAACCCAGTCATGATGATATGTACATTACTTAAAAGCATTATGAAGTCGTATTTTTTTGCTTGTCAGGATAAAGAACAAAATAAAAGGTCCAAATACAAGAAGGAAACTTTGAACATGAACTTCTACTTGAACCCCTCTGAACAGGGTTTCAGCCTTAGGGCCTTAGGGCAGACAGACAGACTACTTTTAAAACACATTTCGACTGCAAAATTGAAGTCGAGTTGTTGCCGAAATTGAACACTTTCAAAACACCGTAGTGTTTTTAGTGTTCCAAATATGGTCGAAATTGTCGACAACAAAAATATATATCAGTAAGGAAATAATTCGTTTGTCCATATGTCCAAAGGGTTTAAAAGTGTTTTCAAACGTCCGCTTTTGTACGGAAGGCATTATTTTTCAAATAGAAGTTCAATTGCTAAATTTCCTTCTTGTATTTGGACCAACAAATGGGACAAGGGAAGTTTATTTTATGGCCTGAAATGCGGTCATCCTCTTTAAGTACCTGGAATTTAATCATCTTTGGAACTTTTCTGTCTGTCTGTCTGTCTGTGTCTACATCAAGTGGTTATTAATGATCAAATATCCGTTGTAGTCATAGATGGTCAATGAAAATGCACTATTGGCTTTTTTGGCCTTTTATAGCTAGCTGTCTCTTTATTTTTTGCCATCACAGAATCTAATATTAACAGACTAGAAAGAGAGATAACGAATTTTATTATTAAGTTTTGGTAATGATCAGCACTGACTTGAGTGACTGACCATAATGACTGGTCAGTGTTTGTGATCATCAGTGCATGAGATTACATCAAATCTAAATGACATAACAAATTTTAATATTTCTTTTTATATATATAAATTTAAATATTTAAGACAAATCAAACATGACCTTAAAATGTCAAAAATGTAATTTGGGTATTTTTCAATATTACATTGGTGGAATTTTTTTTTTAACGTCCACCATTTTTTTCCCCCACTTCTGTTAAATTCTCTTCTGATTAAATTTTGAATATATCTAGGCAACAGCTGTTCTAGAAAATGATGCATTAAACTGAAAAACAGGAAAAAAGTGAGTGTGGGGGGAGGGGTTAAGATAAGACATAGTTATGCTTCTAAATGTTATGACCCCTTGTATGTGCATTACAATACAATTGAATCTATCCTGCACATGCTTCTCAATATGTGTTTTTTGTGGTCCATAGTTTAAACTTTCATTTTTAGCAAAAGACTTCTTTTGAGTTCAGAATCAATGTTTGTTTGGATAGATTGGATTTTGTTTTGCTCTTAACATTTCGAATGTTGAAGGGAGAAAGGATTCTTGTTTTCTGGATGTTATTGTTGGTCAAACATGTTCATGTTTTTTTGTTTATTGATGCATAAATGAAGTGTGCATTTCCAAAACGTTGTAAATGCCAATGCTATACATAAGGGTGAAATACATTTTTAATCGAAAATGGGTTGTAAACGCCCGGCTTTTTTGCAAGGGAATTCGCTTGTCACAAAAGTGCTGCTCCTAGTGATAAAAAATTGAAGTAGAATTGTTGTGCAAGTCATAACGTTGTAACAGCCAATAGGAATTCGAGTGGCAACCTGGCCAGTCACTTAGTGACTGTAGTCACGTTGTTAATGCCGACAATGTCACTATAGTGACACCTTGTCAGCATAGGTTGCATGTTGGAACTGAAGTGAAGTTTAAAATTTTTTTTAAAAAAAATATTCTTAATACTGATTAATAATTTTCAATACATTCTCTTGATTTCGTAGCTTCCTGGAAATATTATTACGGTATTTTATGCCTTTAATGTATAATTGGTTTAGTAGACAATTTGTTTTTTCTATCTCCTGAAAAATTTAAATTTTTGGCATCTACAACGTTTTGGAACTTTGGTACGCTTCAAATATATGCTTTAAATTGAATTTTAAAGTGATGTCTTTGTGAAGACACTTTAACGTTCTTAAATGATGCAAAATGTCAATGCGCGTTATAAAGTTAAATGAAACTCTTTAGAAAAATTGGCTCGAAGTCAAGAAGGAATCTTGAACCCATTGAGAGTGGTGTTTCAGCATTAATAATACCTCACTGAATGGGGTACTCATTGATGCTAGAGATGTTGTGACTATTTCACAATTTTTCAAAATATCCGTTCCAATCACAGTCAGAAATTTTATACTGAACCAATAGGATTTTTTTTGCTGGTTTGATGATGGGACCATTAAAAACCCCATCAATGAGAAATCATACTGGACCAGTAAATATTCCTTACTGGTTTAGAGAGTTTGGTTTGAGACATTTCATACTGGTTTATATAAGGATTGCATACTGGTTCCTCCTACTTGTGTGAATACTGGATTTCATTGGCAAGGAAACTGGAAACAAGGAAACCTTCTCAAGAAAATAAACACCTAATTCACTTAGAGACCAGAAATTTCTTGCCAAAATATTGTCAATAATTATTCAACGATTACCAAAACGATTTTTAAAATTTAAAATAAGTGATTAATATAATTTAAAAAATAAAAAATCAGTTGACTTCATGTAAATGAACTTTATCAGATAGATGCGCCACCAAACAACAGGCATTGGCAACAACCCCCCCCCCCCCAAAGTCTACTCCTCTACTCGAATTCTGATGTGTTGTCACCAGCTCACATTACTTTCATTTCAAAGTACTATGGTTTTAATATTTGAATTATTCCACATGGAAGGTTGTTTTGAGTTGAATAGGAATAGGGAATACATGTATTTGATTAAGGAATTCTGGAAATGTGAGGTGACAACCTTTACCACAAAAATAGGGAGTGGGAGACTTTCGCTTTTGGAAATTTAAAATGGCGTCGTTTTATGGTTTTATTGAGTTATTTAAAATTTAAAAATCGTTTTGACAATTGCTGGGAGTAAATCTTCACGATATTTTGAAAAGAAATTTCTGGTGTTTAATGGTCTCTTTAACACACTCTTGAGAAGATTAAATTGAATATGGCGACCTCCAGCGTGAAAATGAAACTGTAACGAATATGCTGATGTACCCATGTTGTTACGTTGTTGTACCATGACCTCCTCATATATTTGAGAAGAAAATGGTAAAAAGTCGAGCACATCCGTAAATGGTCTAGAAGTCGCTTTAGTTTCCGAATGCACCCGCTTTGTGTGTGTATTTCTTCACTTTTAAGTTAAAACTCACACAAGTAAACACTCTGCGAATATTAGATTTTTTTTCTTCACTGTAACTTAATTTTTGTACAAAATCTTAGTTTATCAAAAAAAAAACGGGATTTGGGGAAAACTTATACAGGGATATAATTTCTAATGATATGAAAAAAAGATTCCAATTGTTTTTTTTTTTCTTCTTCTCCTCTATGTTTAGGTAGGCCTATATAGATATGTAGAGATATATTGAATAAATATGCAATCTGCATTTTTTATTGTATAAAAACCAAATGATAAACGAAATGTGAAGTTTGAAATCAAAATTCGGTGAAGGTTTTTGTTGGGTTGGTTGGTTGGTTGGTGGCTACAATTTTATTGTAAAAACCTCCTCCTCTGAGTCTCATGTTATCTAAAAAACATAGTTTACATACTTTTGCCATGGGAATACTAAAAAAAAATCGTTTGAAATTCAATACAAAAAAAGCAAAAAAACTACAATAGTTGATATACACATTATATGCATACACGAAGAAGAAGAGGAGGAGAAGAAAGAAAAGCTGAATTTGAATTTTCCACGGTTCGCTAATTTTGTTTGAGAAAGAAAGAAAGCAAAAAAAAAATATCGATGAACGAATTTTGAATGATACGAATATTCGACAATGTCGCCCGCCCGCCTCCTTTTTTGTGGTTTCAATGTTAGGTGGAGAGGTTTTTTTTTCTTTCATGGTAACACAATTTTTAGGTAAACTTTTTTAGTGTTGTGAACATGAGTTGTTTTTTTAAGCATTATATAGTTTTTTTTTGTTTATGCATTCGGAAAGTTCTATTTTTTTCGGGATTGAAGAAACAAAATTGCATATCAAATAACTTATGAAATATATTCTTATTATGTATGCCACTCGAATAGCCAATTTTTATTATGAGTTACACACTTCTTTGAATCTGTTCCACCAATCAGAGAAGAAAAAAAAATAGAAGAGTGAACACACACACAAAAATAAATTATATTTTCTTCTGGTTAAATTATTCTTTGAAAATATATTTTGTTCACTTGTATTAAAAATTATATATATATATATATATATATATATATATATATATATATATATATATATATATATATATATATATATATATATATATATATATATATATATATTCCAAATTATTTTTTTCAAAGGTGCAGTTTTTTGATTAGGTGTTTCAAATTTGAAGAGCTTTTGCGCAAGTAGACTTTTTTTTTAAAAAAGAGATAATTGTTCATTTAGGTATTTTGTCAAATTTAGTATTTCTTCTCGGGTCAATTATAAAATAAAATAGACTCAGAAGTCTGTTATTTGAGATTACAAAAGGATTTTTAATTCAATCCTCTCTCTCTCACCAATATACGTTGCTAAAAATGTAGCCAATTCATTCATCCATTTCATTTGATAATATTAGCCAATACCAAATATTTACGGTCAATTTTAATACATTTTTATACAGTGTGGATGGAGAATGTTTTCTTTTAGATATGTTTGAGAGGCTATACATCGCAAAATTACTTTAAAAAAATCTCCACAAAGAGCGCTTGCATCGTTTTTCTATTGCGTCTATAGACCCAATGTTAAAGAAAAAAACGTTAATTTTTAAAATACATTGTCGTGGCAATATGTTTATTTTTCATATTTAAAGTTGTCTAAATTTGATGGTTCAAAGTGAAATGTGCACCTTAAATATAATGCTGATCTAGTGATAGAAAGACATTTTTTTTTAAAAAAAGCATCTTTCAGAATTAGAAAAAATGAATGTTTGTAGAAGAATAAGTTATATAACGTTTAAAATAAACGTTTTTGTGTCAGTTTGAAAATCCTTTTGTATGATAATTATTGATGCAAAAGAAATTGTTAACAGTAGTTCTTATTTTTTTCTTTCTCTCGTCAACTTAACAGTTGAAATTGTTATTCAAATTAAGGTTGTTTTAAAGGATAAACGCCATTCGAATTCTAGTGTAACAAGGCTGGCCCTCGACCAGCCTGTTGGTCGTTTTGTCTTTTTCTTGGGAGGCTGGTCCCAGACCAGACGGTTGAGTCTGGGTCGTGCGACGCTCCACACTCTCCGAGCTCGGACTCTGTGACCTGCCGGGTGATCCAGGTCTACTTGTTGACCTGGATGCGCGGCCCTTGGTGGCGCCTCGGTTTGGAGTTGGACTCTCTGGCATTGTCCATCTGTTTTGGGTTCCGTGTAGACGGGACTCCGTGTTCCCACAATTTAAAGATTCAGTGACGACTCTACACCTCCCAGAGGTGTTCTCGCAAACAAGAAAAAGACTTCTCCTTTTTGCGATACTACTGGTTTATTTTATAAGCGACTGTAACATTTTACAAGTGATATATAAAATACACAAGCAACTGATTCAACTTTGAAGAAAAGACATGTGTGTGCTGACACGTGTGCAGGGGGTGTCACACTAGTTAGTTTGTATTTTTGTAGCAACATTAAGAGTTCAGGCAAATTGAAAGTGTTTTAGAAACTAGAAAGATAGTTCCATCACTTTAGGGTACTTTCAAGTCGACATGTTTTCAAATAAGCTTATGTCGTTTTGAAAAATAGCCTATCTATAATTAAATGCTGTTTTTACAAGCTTTTATTTTAACTTTGACATGAATGTTGTCCAATTTGCCTGAACTTGTATTTCTCCTATTTTTAACCAACTTCCCCATAACCTATGGAAAGCTGAAAGTTTGTACACAGCAGCAGCCTCAACTAGTGCGACTTTTTGTTAATCTATCAAATGTTGGCATATCTTCGAATGACCTGTCCAGGATCCGTTGTTATAGGAGGGGGAGGAGGGTACCTTAAATTAAACGTACTTTTTAACGAAATAAAAATAATTTACACTCCTGTAGTCTCCAAAAACATGTCTTAGTAGAAATAAAAGCTAGGAAACAAAAATACGTAGTTTTTCTATATTTACTTGTTTTAAAACTTATGAACAACATTTATTTTGAAAGATAAAAAATAACCATTAAGTGACTCAGCTACAGTTCTAGTTTTCAACACGCGTTTTCTTCTTAATATTATTGTTTCTGAAACGCAGAATAGCAAAAGTTTTTAAATTGGTTTATAAAACACTTAATATAGAACCACGTTAAATGTGTTTTCATGTTAATATCTTTAAAAATAAACTTTTTATAGCAGTTTGAACTTCGCAAATGGTTTATCTTGTTGTTAAATGTTTTTTTTTTGTAAAAATGTCAAAAGTTATTAATTCTATCAAACTTTCATAAAAAAAGTTCAATGTTTTAAAAATTATATGATTATTGTACGTTTAGGCTATTCCAGTTTCTAACAAAGATTGATTTTCCCCCCTCTCTTGAGGTTAGTAACGCTACTAATCGGAAATCATGAAATGATGCTAGCAGTGATTACGTATCTTAAGGGGTTGCTTATTTGTCATAACTGTTAGACTTAGGGCTAGGATTTGTATGCACTATGAAGCGAATCTTTCTCAATCTGTGGCCCAAGAGCCAATTGTGAAGTAATCATATTTACCATTAGAGCAACACGGCAATTATGCCTTTTAGAGGCTAGGTGTTAGCCTCAAATCAGGTGTTGTTGATTAAAAAATCATAATTGTTGGTTGATGTTAAATGGGATTATTACGTCATAGTTGGCTCTTGGGCCACATATTGAGAAACGTTTGGCTATTGCATACAAATCCGAGCCCTACCTGGTAGTCAATAAATAACAAAACTGCAAAAAAGTAGTTTTAAGTTTCATTTATAATTTCTGACACTTGTGAGTTTTTATGCAAATAATATAATTTGTTCATCTTTCGAAATGTGTTGCATTTAACTAAATTATCTATAATTAACAATAAGTGGATGATTTTTATTCAAATTCATTATTATATTTGTAATGCATATTTTTTTCTTCTAGTCGAAATTTAGAATAATTTTGCATCTAAATAATGACCGAATTGACTATAATTATAGTTAATAAAGATAATCAATAGTTGTTTTTTTCTCCCCACGTTTACCCAACCAACCAACGAACGCCTTCTGTGTTTGTGTAGAAACATGAAGTTATTTTTCTTAGTTACGATTCATATATTTACTTTGTGTTGTTAGTTCGTTATTTTTGCCTTTTGTTTTAACACTTGTGTGTTGTAATTGCGGTTTAGAACCCTATTTCTAAAAATGCATCTCCAGATGGAAATTAGATGATTTTTCTTTCAACTTCCAGAAGAACATAAAAAAGACTTGATGATTTTCTTTTGTTCTTTCTCTTTTATTTCATTCACCTATTGTTTTTTTTTAAGTAACCTTTCTTATAATCTAAGACAAATTGGAAATTATATTTTTTTATAATCTAATTCATGAATTTATTTACCTTTTTTTAAAAAAAATTAAGATTTTATCATTTCAGTAATTCTTCATTAGAATCAAATACAATGATAATCTAATTTAGGATAAAACCTTGTTTTCAAATCAAACAGAAAATTCAATAGGATTTGAATTTGATTGTGTTTTTATCTTCTGATGAAATTACCACGAAGCATTTTGGCTTATTTTTTTACCATTTACAGTACTGGTGTTGGTTGGTTTCAAAATTCTTAGCATTTTTTTATTGTGTAAATTGACTTCTATTTTAGGGACGTAATTTTCTTGTTTCAAGATTTTTAGAATAATAGAGATGGGTTCACACAAATTGAAAATGAAGCAGAATATATAGAAATTCACAGGCAATTGTGCCCAGAATTAGAATTTCTTTGCCTCCGCCCTTTTATGACATCAGACCAAGTAACAAACCCAATTAGAAATTGATGACGTTCATAAAAGGGCTGAGCAAAAGAAATTCTAATGCTGGGCACAATTGCCTTTGATAAACTGTAGTTTAATTTTGCTACTATTATTCCCTCTCCTTTTTATATTTGAAAGAGCAAATGAGTTTTTCATTTTCTCTTTCTCTGGTGTGCGCATGCGCGTCGTTTGTTCCTTTTTTACTCCTTTCATTTCAATTTCAGCCACCCCTCCCACTTTCCCCCTCCACGTTTCTCTCCCCCTCTACACTTTCCAACCTTTTCCCCTCCACATTTTTCTCTCTCCCCCTCTACACTTTCCAACCTTTTCCCCTCCACATTTTTCTCTCTCCCCCTCTACACTTTCCAACCTTTCCCCCCCCCTCTCCACTTTAATATCATGGGGTTCTTGGATGGGAAGAGTTCAACATATAGTTAACCTTGAGAAAAAAAAAGCAGTTCATTTATTTAAATTTATATAAATTCCGACACAGCGTTAGTTCCCTCACACACACACACAGACCTGGGATATTATATATATAATAATAAATTATAAAGTTTCAGCGAAATTTCTGTGTTCCTTCACATTTAAGGGTTTCTCACAGATTATAAACAGAAAGGTTTTTTTAAACGTCGATTATTGGAACTAATGAACGGACATGCAATAGTTCCGATAATCAAAAGTTCATATAATCGAATTCCTATTAAAAAGTGGAGAAAAGTAAGAAAAAACCGATTGCAAATTTTTTATTTTCATAAGTAGTATTTCCATAAGATTAAGTAAAAAGAAATAGGTTCCTATAATTGACGTTCCGATAATGGACGCTCTAACTGTACAAAAAAATCTTCAAATGATCAGGGTTCAGTACCCGTTTTAAAGATAAACTTGGTTTTAAGATCAGTTAGTGACTCGCCAGTTGACCCGATTCCTTAATAAAACAACTTACAGTTGTAACCTTAAGTAGCAAAATATTTCCCACTCGTTTATTGAAGCCGGTCCATAGGTATCGTTTTGCCTGCACAGTTCAAGACGTTGCGTGTGGACAGGAAAACTGTGCATTTATGTGAACTGCGCGGAGATATGGTCCGCGACCTGCACAGTTTTCTTTTTCAATTTTGGTTCCAGAACCAGTGTTTGCAGAATAGGATTTCGATGGAATTCTGCTTAAGTGGTGGGCACGACTGTACTGGGCAAACGTTGTACAAAACGTTGCGTGTGGACCGAGCTTTACGTGTATATATGTTATTGTCAATCTGCGGAAAATCAGTCAACCTGCAAATTGCCTAGGCAATCTGCAAAATAACCAACCTGCTAGTGAATCTGCAAAATTTAACACCTAAAATGTTTGGTGGTTTTGCATATTTCCTAGGAAATCTACAGATTGACTGATTCCGCAGATTGACAGTAACATAAAATACAGCTTCCCCGCCCCTCCCCCCTCCTCCTCACCCATGGAAAACTGTACCAAATCTTGTAAGCCTCTTAGTAAATGAGCCACAAATATTGACATTCTTAAATGAAGTCAAGTTTGCTTGTTAAATTCATAGTCATGGCATAACTTTTTTGAAAAACACATCTTATCTCTTTTCATTGACTGTCATAAATTAAGATTTTAAGAGCTGGGGGAGTAAAACATTTTTTTTAATATATTATTTGTATGACAAGCAAAAAAAAAAGATGATTATTTAAGAAAATGGTGCAGGTTATTTCCTCTTTATATTATTATGACTTGGTCATATTTTCTCTTCTATCTTTCTCATCATCCTCCTCCTCCTCATCATCATCTTTTTTTCTCTCCTTTTCACGAGAAATCATGTGATTTAAAAAAAAAACATGGTTGCATCTTCTTCACTGACTGACGTCAATATGATTTGATGAATGCAAATCATAAAATCCGATCATCATCATCATCATTTAGAGAAGAAAAAAAAAATAAGGAATCTATCTCTTCCATTATAAAAAGATGGAAAATGGGGGAGGGGGAGGGAAGGGGTGATTTTTAATACGATAAAAAAAACCGAAAAAATTATAACGAGATGAGAATAACTCTCATCTTTCCAAACACACTCAATATTGGAAAATTTAATAGTTGTTTAAATAAATTGGTTCAATTTTCTTCTTCTTTTTTTTAGAAATAAATTTCAGTGTTTTGATCCTATTTATCTTTGGCCCTTTTGAAAATAAATCCACTAGAAAATGCTGTGAGCTGTGTGTAATGAGCAGAAATCCGATTTTTTTTTTGTAATTCAAAAAAAGGGCTATAATATAATTGGCAATAATTGGTAAGGTTAATAATTTCATTTTACCAAGTGAAAAAGGAATACCTTGTGTATACCTTGTGAGTTAAATGAATTCAAATTAAATTTGTTTAGGTGAATTATACGGAATCCAGTTACGGAAATGAAAAAAATAAAAACTGACTTTAATTATTAATATTTTAAATTGAAATACTAAATCAATATTTTGTCAATAGTTTATCTAATTGTATTTAAGTATTAACTCAATATTTTAAGATTAAAAACTGAATAAATTGAATTCGATGACATATTGTTTGTTTGCCCTTCACAGGGCTCTGTAGAACGCGTTTATTCTTTAAATGCGTTTAAATTATCAGGTGTGTACTAGGTATAAGGCTTGGATCACACATGCATAAAAATAAGCATGAAATAGAAATAAAGAATCTGACTGTTGTTTCAGCTATAAATTTTTTTTTTAAAAATTTCATATCTCCATAATTATTTTGATTAAACCTGTTTTATTGCAGTTTTGGAATCAGTTTTCAGAGCTGAATCGATATCTGTAATTTTTTTTGCCGAATTAGAATTAATGTTGAAATTAAGATTTTCTAACTTCTTTCTAAAAAAAATTTGAGTAAAATGGGACATGTGGCGTTTTGAAAAAAACAACTTCTCCGGAAAATTATTATAATTTTTCTGCTTTCTTTATATCTTATAATATATGCGCATGTTTTTTTCTTTCTTCTAAAATCCCACGGATCTGCTCTCTTTTTCCCCATTCATGGTACCCATTATTTTACAGAGTCCAGTTAAGGACATGAACAGGATAAAATTCACTTTATTACTTAATATCTAAACAAATTGCAATACTAAACGTAACGAGGCTTATTTATTTTTTTTTTAGAAATTTTTTGTTTTCAGATTTTGAAATGGAGAGAGAAAAAAAAAATCCTACGTAAGATTATAAAAAATATCAATTTTAGTATCTGTTTTCTGCAACAAAAAAATGTCTGGACTGAAGTAGACAAATATAACTGACAGACAGACAGACATACAGACATCCACAAACAGCAACATAATTGGTAGGGAGGAGAGGGGGGAACCTCAGGGAAGTTCATCATTTTTACAATCTTATGAATGAACTGAACTTGGGAGGTTTTTGCAACTTGTATTCTTATGATATTAGTAGTTGATGGTTGTACGCATGCGTGTGATACTATCCTTTTAAATGTGTTGGCAACTTGGCACCCACCACCACTCAGAGAAAACAGCAGAACATTTTCTGCTTGTTTTTGGTTTCTCTTCATATTGCATCTAGATATCGAACGCTTCAGACCGGTTTTTCCACCTCTCTTTGTGTTTGGTGGTGGTGATGGTTGTTGGTGGTGGTGGTGGTCTGTGTCAGAACCCAAGTTTATTCAATGTGTTTCGTGGTGTGTTTTGCATTCTATTTCATTTGGAAGTAATATATATATATATATATTAATGATGAAATGATAATGATGTGGTTCTTATTTAAAGAAAGAAACAGCTTGCTACATATTATAAAATTAATTATGTAATAATACTTATTACTAATTATTTGCTAAAAAAAATGTGCTAATTGTTTTTTTAAAGGAATGTTGAACAAAAATGTCAGTGTTTGTTTCTTATTTCAAACAATTGCCTCGGCCGAAAAAACCACCATCAAGTGTCAACTCAGTTGTTGCATTTTGTTGTTGTTGTTGGCTGCTCTTATTGGATATCATTTCGGCTTGGAGGTGGAAGAAACATCATCATCCTCCACCTTAACCCTTTCTGCTAATGATAACAACTGTGTTGTTCATTTTGCTTATGATTATCATTATTATTATAATCATCATTATCAGGAGCAAAGTTCTACTGTTTATGTTTGATTTTTGGGCAGTAGTGGTACTACTATGCTGTGCTATGTGAGTTTCTTGGTTGACTTTTAATTACTCTCAAAAATGGGGAATTTTAGTTTAGCAAAAAAAATTTTTTTCTTAAACAAATAAATAATGAAGTCTCAATTTTTCCTAAATTTTTGTTTAAAAAAAATTATGTGATTTAAATTGCGATTTAAATCAATTCAATGTTTGTTTGTTTTTAAACAAAAAATTTAGGACAAATTGAGACTACATTATTTATTATTTATTAGTATGTTATTCAGCTAGAAAAATAAGATATTCATTACTTACATGTATTTGACTTAACTTAACTTAACTTAACAACTAAATTTGAAATTCATATGAAATTTATGTAGAAAATTTTAAATTAGTAATTTATATTTTAAGAGTTTAATAAACAATTTAAAAGGTATATTTTCATAAAACTTTTAATTGTTTTATATTGTTTGCATTGTGCATGCAAAATGTATCATATTTAAAATATTTCATATTTCTATGTGATGACTTAATTTTTTTTTAAAAAAAATCTGATTTTGTGATTTTTTTTTACAAAAAAAAAATAAATAGAAATCATGATTTTTTGAAATTCTCGAAAGTTTTTTTTTTTTTTAGAAACTAGAAAATATATGTAAAAGTAATTATATGATGTTGGTGTCTATCTTTTAAAATAAACATTTGATGATAGTTTGATATTGGCCTATTCTCTCATTGAGGATGGTTTTATTTTAGTTAAGTTTGATTTTAAGGGGGGAAAAGTCTTATTAATTAATTACTCTGCTGCTTTAAAAGAGCAAACATTTGAACGTGTTTTCTAGAAGGTAATGGCATAATACGAGTTCGTACTTATTTACATGTTGATATATTTTAAAACAAGTAAATTTATAAAAAAAAAACTTACGTTCCTTTACTTACTTTCCTAGCTTTTATTTCTACTAAGACATGTTTTTGTTTTGGGGATTACAAGAGTGTAATTTGTTTTTATTTTGGTGAAAAGTACGTTTAATTTAAGGTACCCTCCCTTCCTATAACGGCGGATCCTGGACAGGTTATTCGAGAGATCCTCCGTCAAAATTTGATAAGATTAACAGGTCGTACTAAGTAGAGAGGAGGCTGCAGTGTACAAAATGCTCAGCTGTCTTTCTCTCTCTCTCTCCCTCAATCTCTCTCTCTCTTTCTCTCTCTCTCTCTCTTTCTTTCTTTCTTTCTCCCGCTCTCTTTATTTCTCTCTTTCTCTCGCTCTCTCTTTCTTTCTCTTTTTCTCTCGCTCTTTCTTTCTCTCTTTCTCTCTCGCTCTTTCTTTCTCTCTCGCTCTCTCTCTCTCTCTCTTTCTCTCTCGCTCTTTCTTTCTCTCTCGCTCTCTCTCTCTCTCTCTCTCTCTCTCTCTCTCTCTCTCTCTCTCTCTCTCTCTCTCTCTAAGTCATTATGGGGATGTTGGTTACAATAGGAGAAATATAGAAGTCCACGCAAATGGACAACGGACTACGGTCAACTTAACTAAAAGCTTCTAATAAGCTTATTTATTGAAGTTTGAAAATAACACAACTTTGAGTAGAAAAATCTCCTTTTTTTAAATTTTTTGTTCATTAAAAGTTTAATTTGAAATAAATGAACCTGAAAATGGAATTCAGTTACCGTCCTATTTTTCAAAATGTGAAGTTTTTCAATTGTTATTTGCCTTTTTTTTTCTCCAATTTGGAAGTGATAATAAAAATGGAGAATTTGAAATTGACATAAAAAGTTATTTTTTTAAAAAGAATCAACATGAAAAAATATTTTTACGTTATTTATTTACTATTTTTTTAGTTTATAAAACACTTTGAATTTTTCAATGTCGCTTCTCAGATGTAGAATAATAATTAATAACCAAGAGTTTGATTTCTTTGTTTCACCTTTAATTAGACATATTTTATAGTGTTGCTAATTACAATACGACTTATAAACGTAATTTAAAAAAAACAACACATGAAAGATATATATATTTAATGAAGCTAGTTATTTTTAAGTGATTCCTTTACTCTTCTAGTTTTTCGATGATGATGATGATGACGATAAATGTTAAACTACATTTATTACCGCAAATTTCTTTATCTCTTAATTTTTTTGTGTTGTTGTTTTTGGATGATGTGTTGATTTAAAAAAAAAAGACGAAAAAGTCATTTCATTTTAGTTATCAGTGCCGCCACACTACGAATAGTGTGTATTTCTAGTCTATTATTTTGTTAGTGTTTTTATGTAGACCCTCCCCCCCCCCCAAAAAAAAAAAACAACAACGTAGTTAGTTTAATTATAATTAAATTAACTAAACGATTAGTTGCAAACTTGCAGGTTTCTAATCTTAACTATAGCTTTGTGTTTTATGCTATTGTTATTATTAAGACTTAATTTGTCTGAAAGGCTTTTATATTAACATTTGAAGCTTACTTGGAGACAGGCCTTTAGAAATCGGGAAGAACTTCAGTTGGCTCCGCCCCTTTTATGACGACCGGCAACTTCTAATTGGTTTGTTGCGTAGTTCGAAGTTGAAAAGGTCGGAGCATGTGACGTCAGCCTACATAACCAAACAATTAGAAGTTGCCGGTCGTCATAAAAAGGGGGGAACCAACTGAAGTTCTTCCCGATTTCTAAAGGCCTGTTACTTGGAGGCTCAACGGGAAAGCAATTTCATTTGAGCTCGAATATTTTACAGGCAAGTAAAGGCAATAAGATACAGTCGTTTGCCCCGCCCGCCCCTTCTAATTGGTTTGTTATGTGGTCTGACGTCACATGCTCTGTCGTCACATGCTCTGTCTGCCCTTTTCAATTTCCAATTGGTTGATATTTGCTTTGCCGCTCATAAAAGGGTGGGGCAAAGGAC
Organism: Brachycybe producta; assembly: GCA_036925085.1. Taxonomy (NCBI): domain Eukaryota; kingdom Metazoa; phylum Arthropoda; class Diplopoda; order Playtdesmida; family Andrognathidae; genus Brachycybe; species Brachycybe producta. The sequence goes on from JAUPFP010000023.1 coordinate 280,535, forward strand.
TGTATCTTCCTGTCTTTACATGCCTGTATTACTTTTTACATCAGTGTGACTCTTAAGAGTCCCGTTTATAACAAAACAAGTTTCAACGTTCCACGCGAAAATCCAGGGAAAATTACTATAAGAAACAACGAAACTTGAAGAAACAGCTAGAGTAGAACGAGGGGAATCCGAAAAGGCCCGCTAAGTCATTAACCGACAGGTCATGGGAATGTAGGGAGCTTCGAAAGTCCGCGCGCCAGGATGCGTTTCACCCGAGTTCGGCTCTAGAGCCACAGCCTTCCAGTTCAACTACACAACACTTGAGGCTTTGAAAAACCAAAACAGATGGAGAACTAGTGAGATAAACAGGCAGTTAGAAATAGGTTAAAACTTCAGTTGGCTCCGCCCTTGTTATGACGATTGGCAACTTTTAATTGGCTGGTTATGTAGTCTGACGTTGAAAAGGGCGGAACTTGTGTCGTCAGACTTCATAACCAGCCAATTAGAAGTTTCCAATCGTGATAACAAGGGCGGAGCCAACTGAAGTTTTGACCTATTTCTAACTGCCTGTGTGAGATAATGCTATGAAATAGTGACAATTGACGTATTTCTACGTTGTGGATTGCAGCACAGTTGCTACTATGTTCCTTTGATTTTTTTTTTGTTCTGTGTCCAAAGTTGAAAATCATCAAAAGGAAATCGCTTTGACGATGTGGATGAAATTAAAGCCCATAGCTACGAACATACGCAATTGTATTCCACAAAAGGACTTTGGAGGAGGAGGAGGAGGAATGCTATCAAAAGTGGGAAATGCGATAGCGAAGGTGTATTAATGCAGCAGGAGACTACATTGAAAGGGGAGGGGGCATATCATTGAATAGGATCCATAGATAAGCGAGTTAGTTACTTTTTTACGGTGGCAGCATGAGAACCTTTTGATCCAACCAACCTTTTTATAAGGACTATTTATATAAAATCCACTTTTCGTTATAATTTTTCATTTAAATATTAATATACTCAATGTGGTTGATAACTAATTGGTGGTTGAATGGTGGCACCCTCCACCCTGATGGTAGGCAATCACTGCTTACATATACTGAAACATGGAGTTCATACTGTAATGAAATGAAAATTAGATATCTGATATTAAATTTCAGATATTAGCTTTGTAAAGACAACATAAAGCCCCTATCACACTAGCAACTTTCATGGAATAAAACTTGCTATGTGACATGCAACTTCTTTGTTTATAGTGTGATGTGACATGCAACTTGATAAAACTTTCATTGAAACTAGTGTGAGACTAAGTCTCTCATTGAGTGGCACATGTTCAACTTCTGAGATACTTTTTATGAAACTTTGTGACAAACAAAAAAATTAGGCTGTTTGTCTAAAATGACGTCAGAACTTTGAATGAATATCTGGTTTTATTATTTCCGGTTTATGAACTTCCGTGTTAGCTGATCATAATGGCTTTCCACAATGTGGACACAAACGAAGTTTTGAAAAGTTGATGGGGGTCTAGGTTGTAAAACCGAGAACCATGCTAGGTAAAATCCACTGTTCTCAAAAAAAAAAAAAAAAAAGCGAGCATGTCATTTACTATACTTGCTTTCTCGAGACGATTAAATTGTATATTGTGTGACCTTAAGTGTGAAGGCCTCTTCCACAATACAGTAGTATTAGACTTTTGTATGGTGTCCCCATATTTGAGAAGGAAATGGCAAAATTGACGCACATGCAAAGAAATAGTCATTAGTTTCCGATTGCACCCACTTAAAAAGCAATCAAAGCAAATTATAAAGCTTAAATATTATATAACTTATTGAAACTAGAAGAGAAAAATAATAATAAAAAAAAAGAAATGACAGTAAAAGACATTTTATGACTTCATTCCATTGTCTTCAAAAAATAAACGTTTTATGTCTTGTTTTATTAAAAAAAAAATTTATTGTCGAAAATGTGATATTTTGAAACATCTCAGAAGGAGGAGGGTTTTTTTTCTATAATTTTAAAAAATGCGTCCGCTAGGTGACCTACAGATAGCTATTTGGAGAAGAACTGCGGGTCACTCAGTGACCTACACTTTTTTACATTATGGGGGGCGGGGGGAGCGTGGGGTGCAGCCCTGTAGACTCCTTACAACAAGCTCAATTTAACGTAACCCCCCCCCCCCCATACAAAAAAATTTTGAAGTGTAGGTCGCTGAGTGACCTACAGTTCTAAAGTGTAGGTCACTGAGTGACCTACGGTTAATCTATTCCACAGGCGCATTATTGATTGATTGATTGATTGTTACATGTATATTTATTTAACGTTTAGAAATATTCTATATTTCTTTAAAGAATTGATTTGCTTTTGAAACTTTTCTTTTGTTAAAACGAAATTCCAATAGAATGTTTCATATCTTTTTTTCTTCTTCCTATTGTGATGCTTTACTTTTTTTATCCTTTTTACTCTTTAGGTAAATAAATGAAAATGCTGCTTTTTGACTTTATAAGTATGAAATATTTGTGCTCACTAATGCAATGTATTTTATGGCATATTTTCTTCTTCTTCTTCTGATCTTTCTTTCTTTCTTAAGAATGTCCATTATTATTTTGAAGAAGTAAAAAAAAAAGAATTTTATTGTCATGATTTTTTTTTCTCTCTTCTTCTTTTCATTGAACATTCTCTCTTTTTCGCTATCTTTCTAATATATCTCTCCCTTTTTTTCTTGATATTAGATAGCGTTTTCATTTTTTTAACAAAAATATACAGAATATTTTTTTTAAAGAAAAATTACACACAAAAAAGCAACTAATGTAGAAAGAGAGAGAGAGATGCGCTATTAAATTTGCATGTGATACAGATGGCTCAAATGTTGTACTAATACATAATTAAACACATGTGTTTGGGTAATGGTAATGCTTTTTCATCATCACACATTTCAAAATGGTAGTTTGAAAATTAAGTATGATGGTGTTCAATGTTTTTATGTGTTCAACAAACAAGAGTTAAACCTAGTTAATTAGAGGTAGAGAATGAGAGAGAGAGAATGGTAAGAGAGTAAAATACCTCCTTTCTATACTACAAAAAAATTAACTGCAGTTAAAAAAATTAACCACAGTTAATTTTCTACTAGAAACAAATGGTGGTTACAATAAACCGCGGTAAAATTTCTAAACAATAGAGGTTAATTTAACTACATTGACGCATTGTGGTTAAACACATTATTGAATGGTTAAATATTTCACTTCCTGTGTTCAAACAAATTTAACCTACAAACAGCATGGCGGATATAGTCATTTTTTGACTTAACAATGAATGAAAATTTTATATAAATGCAGACAAGTTTAACAGGGGAAGTGACACAAAATCATTTAACTACAGTTAAGCGTCTTAAGAATTGGAAACAGAACGTGACCACTTCCAGTTTGTCTGCAGTTAAGTATAACCTTGATTATGTAACTGCTGTTAATTTTTGTAGTGGAAACACGAGGTATTAGTTAGAGAAAGACGTTTAGTTAAAGAAGTTTGAAATAAAAGAAAGTAATACCTTGTACACACATGAGTTATATGAATTCAAATTAAATGTGTTTAGTTGATTTATACGGAATCCAGTTAAGGACATGAACCAAATAAAAATTGACTTTAATTATTAATATTTTAAATTGAAATACTAAATCAGTAGTTTCTAATATTCTATATTATATTTAAGTATTAACTCAATATTTTCAGATTATTAACTGAATAAATTGAATTCGACGACATACTGTTTGTTTGCCCTTTACGGGGCTCTGTAGAACACGTTTATAATTTAAATGCATTTAAATTATCAGTTGTGTGTACTAGGTATTAGATTAGGAGATTAAGAGAGCAAGTTAAGGCTTAAATTCAAGAATGAAACTTTCCACTTAAACTTTTTGAAGTGGGTTCTAACATGGAAAAATAATAAAGTTACACACTAAAACATATTTTTGTGTGTGTGTGTGTTTTGACTCCTTGTTCTGAGGGTTTTCAAGTTGAAATCCTCCTACTAAATTTGTCGTTTTTTTCAACTTCTGCCTAAATGTACCTCGAGAAAACTTAAACAAAGAGATGTCTTGGTTTTTCTCAGAATAAAGAAAAAAAACTTTCAAGAGTTAGTTTTTTTTTTCTTGTTGTGAAATTGTTTTATGTTTCACTGAAAATGGATAGAAAGAGAAGAAGTACATTGACTAACAGAAAAAGTAATAATGTCTTTTGTTGTATATATATATACAGTATCTATAATTTACTTGCCCACTTTTTTTTGTTGGCCATTACATGTGGATGTATATATGTTTTGAGTAGTTTTTGGACCACGTAAATGGCACCCTGTTGTCTAGTTTGTCAATGGTAAAATGGGACTCAAGAGATTATGGTATCCTTCACGGATTCTGATGAGTTTTCCTGAATTATTGTTTCAAAATGGAAGGTTATGGTTTTTTGGTTACTTAAGGAAGACTCAGATGGACATCAATTGCCAAAAAAAAAGTTTATATTGAGTTTTGTACTTGAGGGAGGCTTTTACCGGTTATGCAAAGGTATATGGGTGTTGAGTACAGACAGACATACATACATACATAACGTGCACGTACAACCGTCTCAAGATTCAAATTCAAAATCAATATAGATGATGGGTATGGTTATGACTCGTCTTGTGATCGTACAGATGTTAAGAACTTGCTTGGAATAGCATGTATTTTTGGTATCATTTTTAGTATCTTCATGATTACAGTGGGTTAACTTAATGTGGGTGGGTGGGGTACGAAAGCCTCAAAAGTAAAGTTCTAAATTTTGTTTTAAAAAAAATCGATGTCCACAAAACTATAGTGAGCCCAGTCCATCAGGCTCCCACAAAGTGCATGAGCTTGGGCTTTTCCAAAAGTCCATAAGGCCTACCAAGCCCACGAGGCTCATAAAGTCCTCGAAGCCTACTAGACATATAAAGCGGACAAAGTGCATGAGCTGGTCGGCTTTTCCAAAAGCCCATAAACGCCTACCAAGTCCACAAGGCGCATGAAGTGCATAAAATGGGTTTTTCTAAAAGCACATAAGGCCCCACAAAGGTAGTTTACTAATTATAATTTCTAAATATATTTCATGTCAACGTTCAATTCTCTTGTATACCCTGGTATATTATAACAAGCGTTGCACAAAAGTGAATGGATTCAGTGGAAGTTGGTTGCACTCTTAGTTTATTATTAGAATTACTAGTGGGGTAACCCGTCATAAATGACGGGAGCAAAATTCACAGGCAAATGTACCCAGCATTAGAATTTCTTTTCCTCCGCCCTTTTATGACGTCAGACCAAGTAACAAACCCAATTAGAAATTGATGACGTTCATAAAAGGGAGGAGCAAAAGAAATTCTAATGCTGGGCACAGTTGCCCGTGATAAATTCTAGTTTAATTTTGCTACTATTATCCCCTCCCCTTTTTATATTTGAAAGAGAAAATGAGTTTTTCATTTTCTCTGGTGTGCACATGCGCGTCGTTTGTTCCTTTTTACTCCTTTCATTTCAATTTCAGTCACCCCTCTCCCCGTTTCTCTCTCTCTCCCCCCACTACACTTTCCAACCTTTTCCCTTCTCCAATTTAATATCATGGGGTTCTTGGATGGGGAGAGTGCGACATATAGTTGACCTTGAGAAAAAAAGCGGTTCATTTATTCATTTAAATTTATATAAATTCTGACGTGCTTCAAGGTTTTTGTCCTTGTTTGTACAGTGTTAATCACACACACTATTTGAAATGTTTGTGTGCCCCTTGTTTTCCAATGACCCTCTCAGATATTTTTTTTTTATGATTTTCGGTGGTTTTCTGATAAAATTCGGCGGAAGTCAGAATTAGCTGTATCTTTTCCGGCTGGGTTAAAATTCGGCGGATATTCGGCTGATTTGTGGCTTTAGTTTGCAGTTGCACAAAAAAAATAAATAAAAATTTTAATAAAGAAAGTAAATTTTCATGTCTTAGGACACTGGACTAAATTTCAATTTTGAATAAATTGAAATTAATTGAAAATAATCGTGAATAAAAGAAATCCTGTTTAGTTTCTCAGGTCCCAACAAGGAACGACGGCCATTGCATAAAAGCGAAGTTATGGGGAACATGCTCTTTCAACTGCAACGGACCCAGAGGACATTCCCAAATACTAGCATTAGCTTATTAGAATTTTCATAGCGCATGCGCATTGCCATCTTATCAGTTTATGTAGAAAAGTGATGGTAGACTTGTGTTAGCAGCGCCATCTATTGATCACCAATGGAAACTGCCGATGAGACGTTCACTATAGGTTTGGTTAGGTTAGTTTTCCTATATAAAACGATAAGATGGTTATGCGCATGCGCTATGAAAATTCTAATAAGCTAATGCTAGTTTCCCAAATATAATCCTGCAATTTCATTAAATAATATTAAACTTTTTTTTTGGCGAAGCTGAAATTATTATCGGCGGCTGGATAACGGCTAGCCATAAAATTATTTGCCGGATTTTGTTTGCACGAAAAAATTCGGCTAAGTTGGCTAACGGCGGCGGCGGCTGAGGGGTCTACTCACTAAGCTGAAATCTTGCACGTGTCCCATTTCCACTGTACATTTTCAGTTATTAAATTTTCTTGGATCCCTGCACGTGCGTTCCCGTGCGCGCCATCGATCGCCCACATGTGTTGTATATTTCTGAATATTTTTTATTACAAAAATACAATAATTTATTGCAAACTAACTCACAAATGGAAAACTTCTAATATGAATAAGCTTTTTAGTGTTTAGTTTTTTTTTTCTCCTATTTTTTCTTCTTCTTCAAAGATTAAAAATGAACATTAGTCAATTTTTTTGTTGTTTTCTTTCAAGAAAACATCTCAGACTACTCTATACTACTATAGTATAACTGTGCAAAATGAGCGAATATTAAAGATGAATTGGAAAAAGGAGAAGGAAAAAAAACATAATTAATATGTGACCTAAATATATATTAATTCATATTATTATTTGAGTCTCGTATTGCTGAATACTCACATTATGTGTTATTTCTTTTTTATTCTCTCTCTCTCTCTCTCTCTCTCTCTCTCTCTCTCTCAAAACAAAAATGATTAAATGAACATTATTATTAATGATTTCAAAATTAACAATTTTTTTGCAATTTGTCAAATTTTTATCATTTTCATTAGTTTTGTTTTGTATTCACTTTTCTTAATGAAAATTATAGAAGTCGTCGTCGTCGTGTGTTAAATAGAATATACGCTCGTATTTTAAATTTTTTTATATCAAATATCCAAATAATGTTATTTTTATCTTTTCGTTTTTAAATCATCAAGTATTCCGAACACGTTTAGGATGATGATAATATTTATTATTTGTCACACAATATATATGATGATATATATAAAAAAAATACAATATATATTCGACTATATTTTTATAAGTTATGATTACTAACTCCATAAACATTTTCCATAAAGCTTGTCTGAAATGTCACTGAATAATCAATTTTGTTATAGTTAAGGGTTTGAGAGGATTACGTTTACGTTAGATTACGTTTAAATTGGTTACAAAAAAAACCTCCCATTTCAAGTCGAGAATTTTTTTCTTTCCTTTCTCTGTAATAATTTTACAAGTTCTATATAAACATAAATTCGAAAATCTCTTATTTTTCAAAGCATTTTCTCATTTTTGATGCTTCAATTTATGATCTTATTTTAAGACATTTTTTTTCAGGAACCAAGATTTTAATACTGGGCACAAACGACTAATTCTGGCTTGTCAATCCTGACTTTTCAGTGCAACAATTGATAGTGTGTACAGCTATGGTGGAAAAAAAAAATAATAGCAACCACGTTAAAGTTAAATTTCACCAATTTCTGTCAATATTTTATGGAAATCTTTATTGAAATAAAAAAGTACATATATTTTAAAACATCATTTTAGTTTAATTATTTTTAAAAAATCAAAACCATTGAAAAATGCGTGAAAATGACTACATTGATGTTTAGTTTGATAGTTTTTAGGATATTATTGTTTTATGGCAAAAAATCTCGACAATGTATACATTTTGAGTTGATATAAAAAAAATATTATTAAGACAACATTTTACATGAAGATGTTCGAAAATATATGTACTTTTTGATTTCAATAAAGATTTTCATGAAATATTAACATAAATCAGGGTGGCAGTGATTTAAATCACATTGTGTTTTTTTTAGTGACTTAATACAGTTTACCTCTGAGGTACTGATTTGCTTTGGGAACTGAAAAGGCTGCAAAGCTCGTGTTTACGTTTAGAATGTTAAATTAAAAGTGCTTGAAACTTATTATTAACATTTTTTTATTATTATTTTGCAAATATTTTACTAACAACTTAACAATTAACAATGTTATTATTACTCATTTTTGCAAACATTGTCATAAAAAAATTTAATATTTCATATTAATGAAAAAAAAAATCAAAAAAATCAGCCACCCTGACATAAATTGATAAAATTTACCCATTTAAAAGTTTTTATTTGCATTTTAATTGCTATTTTTGTTTCTCTCCAAAGGTGTATATGATGAGTTTTGTTAATTCAATCTGACTTTAATTGCTTTTTCACTCTTGGCTCAAATGATCTGCTCGACTAGAAATCCGCTTCAATTATTAAATTGAATTGAAGTATACTTGGTTGTGTGTGTGTGTGACGTGAATTGACAAACTTTAGAACGTGGGAATATATACCCATTTGCTCAAATCGTAAAGCTTACAATGATGGAAACATAAGCAATTAGTTATAAATGTAAATCTGGATACTTGCGATGAATTCTGGTTTTGTTACTCTTGGATTGTTTTTTAAAATAAGCCGGCAGACGTTCTAACAATTTCTGTCTTTTTTTTTTTTTTTGATTTTCTTATTCAAATTGTAAGTGAACAGAGTATATTTTTTGATTATTTTAACTAATTGTTCATGTATTCATCATTTCCATAAATGGATTTCTGGTCTAGCTGATCGTTTGAGTCAAGAATCAAGAGCAATAAAAGTTAGATTGAATAGAACAAAATCCTATCACATACATGATCAATTTATCATTGAAACACCAAGATTGACAAACCATAATTGTTTATCTGTATCAAGTTTTTTTAAAAAAAATAGGCTTAGTACACATACTATTTCAAAAGAAAACCAACGAAAAACGGATAGAAAATGGTTTTAATGTATTTGATGATTTTAAGAGATTTGAATGTTGATTTTTCTTTTTTTTTTTTGCAAGAAAGGAAAAATGTGGGGGGAGGGGGAGATAGTTCTTGGTCAAGGTTTCAATTTATTATTTTTAAAGAAAAATTTCTTCAAACTATTTTATTGAAATATATATTAAGAAAACTGATAATGGACCCCACGAAAAAAATGTCTTCTTTTCTTAAGAAACTTCTATTCAAGCTCGAATGAATTTTTGTTTTGAAATACGAAGAAGAAGAAAGAGAAGTGTGTACAATAGTTTACGGTTTTGTAACTTTTGCTGATGCTGTTGCTTGCTATATAGACTAGAACGAACATTGTTTGTTGTTTAGTCTTCTGTGATAATAGATAGCCAAGGTTCTATGCTATTATTTATTATAAAAAAAAACTATATGAAGAGTTTCTCTCTTTCTCTCTCTCTCTTTCTTCAATATTGGTAACATTTGAGCGATGCTATATTATAATATTAAGACTAGAAAAAACACGAAAAGAAAAATTGGCCTAAAGGAGAAAAAAAAACTGGCAAAAGTTGAAGCTTTAAAATTATCTAGGCTTAAGTTTGATTTTGTTCATCAGAAGAGATTTATTTAACAAAGGTAAATATAAAAAACTACGTATTTTCGGTGCCTAGTTTTTATTTCTACTAAGACATGTTTTTTTGTTGTTTTGGGGATTACAGGAGTGTCATTTTTGTATTTTCTGGAAAAGTACGTTTAATTTAAGGTACCCGCGCCTCCTATAAAAACGGATTCTGGACAGGTCATTCGAGGATCCTCTGTCAAAATTTGATAGATTAACAGGTCGCACTAGTTAGAGGCTGTAGTGTGCAAAATGTTCAGCTCTCTTACGTTATATACGAGTTTGTTAAAAATAGGAAAAATACAAGTCCATGCAACCTGACAACCGATCACGGTCAACTTAAATAAAAGCTTGTAAAAACATTAAGGTGGTTTTAAATTAAGAAGATGCAAATACATGAAATAATATTAAATATTAAATTATTAAATATATATTAAGTCCCGTCAATCCTTCGTTGTTTCCTTCCTTCTTTGAGTAACGCTGTACAAACAAGGACAAAAACCTTGAACCACGTCGGAATATCTATAAATTTAAATGAATAAACGAACTGCTTTTTTTTTCTTCTCAAGGTCAACTATATGTTGCACTCTACCCATCCAAGAACCCCATGATATTAAATTGGAGAGGGGGTAGAGAGAGAAACGTGAAAGAAGAAAAAAGGGGGAGGCGGAAACTTAAATTTAAAATAAAAGAAGTAAAAAAGAAACAAACGACGCGCATGCGCACACCAGAGAAAATGAAAAACTCATTTTCTCTTTCAAATATAAAAAGGGGAGGGGATAATAGTAGCAAAATTAAACTACAGTTTATCACAGGCAATTGTGCCCAGCATTAGAATTTCTTTTGCTCAGCCCTTTTATGAACGTCATCAATTTCTAATTGGGTTTGTTACATGGTCTGACGTCATAAAAGGGCGGAGGAAAAGAAATTCTAATGCTGGGCACAATTGCCTGTGAATTTGGCTCCCGTCATTTATGATGGGTTACCCCACTAGTTAATAAATAAAAACAGTGTATGGCACTCAGGGTCAGGGCCACAAGGTGATATTGGTGATCCGGGTACCACCGAAATTGCTACAATCGCCTTTTTTTTGTTAGTGGAGAACGCTTTTATAGGATGTCAATGGAGTTAAAATTAATTGTTCCAAAATTTTTAACAGTTTTTTTTAGTTTAGGGATCTAAAGATTAGAAAGACGAAAAAAGCGCTAAGATTCAAGTTTTCGAATAGTGAATATTTTTCAAGATTTGAGGATTCGAATGTCTCATCCTTAAACAGAATGAATACGTATAACGCATGCGTGATTTTTTTTTCAGTTGATCAAGGACCAATTTTATGGCATTTAAATAAGTGAAAAGATTTCGATTTAAATAAAAAGACAATAGGCATAAAAGGCGACAACAAATTTCATTATTAACCGTTGTCGCCTTTTCTTTGCACTTAGCCCCTTAAAACAGGCAATAACACAAAGCACGAGAACAAATTACTTTGTATATTACATTTTTAGAATAAGATAAAAAAAGGACTTTGAAAGTGAGATTATTTATGACGTTTGAAGCTGTGATAATGTTGACATGGATCATGAATTTGTTTGGATGCAAAACAAACATTTCATTTCGCCTTTTGTGTCACAAAAATCTTTTATGGAAATCTTAGAAGTCACTTTCAATAATTTCCACTTGAAAGCAAAATCTTTCTTATTTGTGGCGCGCGATAGCTTGTAGTCGTTTAATTTTAAATTTACAATTTTGTGCAATTGTTACTACTCTATATTTGTATGTTTTTGCCTTTTTTAATTTTAATGATTACTCTGCAAGCACAGCATAAGGACCCACTGACAGAGGGTACATGCTATAAAGAATAAATGCTACAGAAGGACTCCTTTTGTTAAGCAGGAAGAAATAAATAAATAGAATGGAAATAATTCAAATTAGATAAATCAATTTTTTATTGGAAATTTCTTTCTACATGTTTGATGTGATGGTGATGGGAGGTGACAAACATTTCTACCTCAGCATCTGATTAGATAGGTAGACTTTTGGGTTTGTTTTTATTGCCATTGTCTGTTGTTTGGTGGCGCATCTATCTGATAAAGTCCATTTATAAAAAAGTCAATTAATTTTTAATTTTTTTAAAATTATATTGATGACATTTTTAATCGTTGGACAAGTCTTGACAATATTTGTAACAATAAATTTCTGGGGGTATATATGTATTATTCCGGACTCTAACCAAACATAACCCAACGTGCTAATTGGCACAATGTATAACAAACTGAAGGTGTAGCTGTGACGTGAATTTGACGTCACTATTCTGTATTGTCGTTATGGTGTTACATTAGTCGTGGGAAGATGACTAGAGTTTAACACGGCGGTCGTTGGTCATAGCTTTGGTCAATTTGATTTTGGCCAATAGGAACGCAGTACTTTTTTCCCAATAAAAGTAGCTGTGTACAGTATTTTCCCTATTTAGTAAAAAATAGTGCTTTATTGATATCAGGATGGCATTCATTCGGTTTGGTGATGGACGAAGAACTCTTCAATTAAAGGTTTGATGAAATATTGATAAAACGTAATTTATTTTAATTTTTAATTTTTCTATTTTTTTATCATTATATTTTAAATTCAATAAATTTTTGATTTTTACAGCGAGAAAAGCAGCTTTAATGAAATGCTGCTTTCTTATTTGCCAAAATCAAACTGACCAAAGCTATCGCCAACGGCTAGGTGAGCTTAAATTGGCAGTTCAAATGATATTCTTCTTGGAGAGAGAGAGAGAGAGAGAGAGAGAGAGAGAGAGAGAGAGAGAGAGAGAGAGGGAGGGAGGGAGGGAGAGAGAGAGAGAGAGATAGTAGTTTTTGCTCATAGGAATAGTTTGTAACAATGGATTATTTATATTAGAACTCTATAAAGGCTGAAAGCAAACAATAAACCGATTATTGGATACAACTAGTGATACACTTGTGTCATTTTATTCTTGACAAGTGGAAATTGTTTAACTTCTTGGTAGTAGTGGTAGCTGTTTCGTTTCGAAAATTGATTTATCTCTCTCTCTCTCTCTCTCTCTCTCTCTCTCTCTCTAGTTCTGCAACTACAAAACTTTTTGATTGTAATCTATGTTGGACAACAAGAAAAAAAAAATCCAAATATTGGATCTAACCTCCTAAGGGACCAATGAGCAAATATTTATTTTTTGTAATGATAAAATAAAAATACTTTCCAATTGTAATATAACTTCTCTGAACGAATTTGGGGGGTTATTTTTGAAGTTTTTTTGTTGTTGTTGTTGTTGTTGAGAGGGTGGTGGGTTTTGGCTACATTTCTCTTTAGAGAAAGGATTTTCATTCTTCACTAGAAAATCTTTTGAGTCATTTCTTAAACGAGCTTATTAGTAAGCTGAACACAATTGAAAGCATTTTTTGTTGTTGTTTCTGTTGAAAAGTGAGGTGTTTTTTTTAGAACTTTAGACAATGTTTTTGTTTTGTTTGTTTGATGTGTTATTTTTTTCATTCATTTTCAACGCTTTTTTTATACATTTTTTTTTCGAAGCTAGATATCAAATTTTGTTATTTGAAATCATTTCTATTTTTTTTTTTTCATCTTGTGTCCAACTTGACATCATTGAGCTCTTTTTGTTGATATTTTGAAATTTTTTTGTTATATATTTCCTCTCTTAAATTATTATATATTATATAGAAACATAAAATACACTTCTATGGGTATGTTTTTTTTTCTGGTTCTCATTCAACCTCTCGTTGTTACAACACTTTTTCTTATTCTTAAAAGTGTGCTTTTGGGAATTTTACTGCGGAACATTTGTGGAAAAGGGAAACTGTGAATTGTTAGTAGTGTTGGTGGTAAAGCTGGATACAGACGATCAATTTTGGCTTGTTCATCCTGGCTTTTCAATGTAGAAAAGAAATTGATCTTATTGGGGGCTTAGAGGGAGTGTAGGGGTAGCAAGCATAGTAAAAAAAAAAGATTTAGGAACATACAGGCTAATGTGGTTTGGGCATGTAATTAGGAGTGGGAAGGATAAGCGGCTAAAACAGGTGATGAATTTAGACTTTTGAAGTAAAAGGGGTAGAGGAAGGTCCAAACAAGTTTGGAATGTGGTGGTAAAACGGGATATGGGGAGCATGTGTGACAGGCATTTAGAAATCGGGACGAACAGAAGTTGGTTCCGCCCTTTTTATGACGACCGGCAACTTCTAATTGGTTTGTTGTGTGGTTCGACGTTGAAAAGAGCGGAGCATGTGACGTCAGACTACATAACCAACCAATTAGAAGTTGCGTTCGTCATAAAAAAAGGCGGAGCCAACTTGTGTTCGTCCCGATTTCTAAATACCTGTGCATGTGGGTGTCTGGGCGTTTGGCACAAAATCGAAAAGGGGGGAGAGGCTAGAACCTGTAAGGCCGACCTTGCATATTGCAGGAAAAGGTGCAGGAAATGATGATGATGGACTCAGAATCCAAAGGGGGGATATAAAAATGGAGATAAGTAACACATTTTGTTAATGAAATTATAATTAATTTGGTTGGACAAAAGCAAAAAATGAAAAAGCTACTCATTCCTGTCTGATGTCTATGGAGATTTCTAACTTTTAACTCAATTTACTCCGAACAATTGTTGTCATTTATTTCTCCTGGCTTTTGAAGCCCTTCATGTGGTGGATTTTGTTGATTCAATCCAACTTTTTATTGTACTTCAGCCTTGGCTCAAATGTTATTTTAGGCCTGAATTCTAATTTAATTTTTGAATTGAACTGAATTAAAAACTTGATGGTGGTTCCGTGTATGGCGTATATTGGCGAGCTTTTAAAATATGGGGACATCAAATGTAAAGATGATAAATATTGGCTTATCAATCCCGGCTTTTCAATTAAAAAATTGATCAGTGCATGTGATGGATTTTGTCAATTCAATTAAATTTTTATTGCTATTCAATCTTGGCTCGAATGATATTCTCGACCAGCAATCGACTTCAGTTATTGGACTGAACTAGAAAGAAATCTTGATGGTGTGTGGCGTCGTGCATTGACGAGCTTTTAGAACTTGGGAACATCCATATCTGTTCTAGTCGTAATGGTAACAAGAGAAAATAGTTAAAATGATGAACAATAGACTCTACCCACGTACAATTTCGTAAATTAAAAAAAATCAAAGAAAAATAAGACAGAAATAGTTAGAATGTCTGTTGCAATTTTGAGAGAGAATCCAAGACCAATAAGATAAAATAAACAAGCCAAAATAACTAAGAAAAACAACTAAAAAAATAGGTACTGCCCTCATGGAATTTAAAAAAATAAGACAAATGATTTTGAACGTCTGCGTTGACTCTCAAAGTCAACGCAGAATTGACAAGCCAAGATTGATCGTATGTATCCACCTTTAAAAGTATGCTTTTGGGAATTTACTGAGGAACATTTGTGGGAAGAAAAAAAAAGGGGGAACTGAATTGTTAGTCGTATTGGATGTGGTAAAACACGCACATCTTTTCTTCTCGTTTTTCTTTTGTGTTATCTAAGAATGCTAAAATGCAGCAGCAGCAGCAGCACCCAATGTGTCAAAACTACTACAACTACTACTAACACCACCATCACCCATTCCTAGGCCTACAGATGCATTATTTGCAGACCTACTGCTGATTTCCTGGATGTTTTTGTGCTTTTAAATTGTTACTATTTTTTTTTTTCTTTGCACGTGGTTTTTTTTCCTATCCTGCCCCCTCTTAATGTAGGCCATTTGGCTTCAATTTTCGTAAGGTTTATGGCTTTCTTTCTCTGTCTCTCTTTCTCTAAATTTTACAAAGTGCAAAGTTCGATCACCTAAAATGTGCGTGTGTATTTGGTTGTTATCTTCCTTTTTGTAAGTGGTAAGGTTAGAATGGAATTTTCTCTTTTCACTCCAAAAAATAACATTCAGGGATGTGAGGCGAATTCATGGGGTGTTGTGTCCTTTTTAATCTTTCTCTGTAGAGTGACAAAATTACTACACAAAACCCTACCAGAATGTTTCCTAATCTCACTATGTAAATTTTTCTTATCATTGAAGTGAATGATACTCTTTTATCAGTTGAAGATCTCTGATTTGATTATTTAAATTTGAAGGGGTTTTTTTCTCTTTAAAGTTTTATTAAAGGGCACATATAGCTCAGATGAAGCAAAAGGAACAACACACAGGCGACTTTTGAAAGACTTTTCAGCGACAAGATGAAGTTAAAGGTCGCTGGGACTGTGGTCGCAATGTATTTTCTATGAAAGTACAGTAACCTTGACATCTTTGCCTGTTTTCATATCAGTTAACTTGATTGTTTAGAAATTTTAACCATGGTTAAAATAACCACATTTGTTTCCACTAGAAAATTATCTAACTGTTGTTTAACTTTTTGTAGTGGAAGCAAGGTATTAAGGTCTCATTTCTCAGGTGTTTGATATCAAAAGTCAAAAAGTACAGTATGCTTTTTATACACAAATAAAAGTATCACCAAATTGTTGAAACTGAATTTAAAAAAAAAACTATGATTTGCCTAAACTGGTGATTCTCAATCAGGGTTCTGCGAGAATTTGCAAAAGTTTGCTAAAAAATTGGAAAAGTGCACAAGGTGTAAGAAATAGGTAGGCCTAATATATAATCTTGTATTATTTTATTCAAAAGTATGAGTTAATTATTTTGTAATTTACCCTTGTCGAACCTAATATGTGTAAGCCTAGTTAGTGGTTCCCCAAGATTTTATGATATATTTCAAAGGTTCGGAATCACTGGCCTGAACAGATGAAATAATTAAATACATGGAACACAACCAAGTAATCTTGAGTTGATAGATATTATTGAAAAAACAATGGGAATGGGTGGCATGTTGTAAATAAAGGGCAGAGGCGTGCTGGCCATCGGGCAGCTCTGGCAAATGCCAGAAGGGCCGGTATTCAATTGGGCCGTTTTTTTTTCAAAAAATATTTTCAATCCAGTATAAAATTAAAAGAGTGGATTATTTGTCTCTATACAACTGTGACACAATGACAACAAACACAAGCTTTACACAGTTACTGTGTATAGGTGAAACAAGTGTTTTCAATCAATTATGTATTTATTTGTCTGTGAACAAGGCAATGGTAGTAGAAAATGAATGAACCTAGAAAATGAAAAGCCTGAGAAGCTGCGGAAGACGAATTTAAATGAATGACTTTTGCTGTTGCAGACTTGTTTAAAGATGAGGTAAGCAAATGTGGGCAGGTATATCTTCAAAATGCCAGGGCCAAATTATTTTACCAGCGCGCCTCTGATAAAGGGTCAGGTCAGATGTGTTTTTAAACGACTTGAATGAAAGATTCATACTTTACTTGCCTTAAAGTTGTTTTCACAATGAAACTTATGAAAATAAACGGTTTATTGCAGTGTATAGAAATGGCCTACTACATATAGTAGTTTAAATTTTCTATTTTCACTTCCAAATGGGCTATAAATGTGTTTTGACTTGCTTGTCCTAATACTGTTCAACGTTACTTATCTAATTTCCTGAGTGGTTCTTGTGACCCACTAGGTCATCTTGAGAAATGTAACCAGTAAGACTGTACAATTATTAGTTATGAACTTACGAATCACACTTGGTGCTTTAATGTAATTATTAAATAGCTAGCCTCCATCTGCAACTCTCGACGTCTTTTGAGATGGATGGATGCGTTTGAGATTGGTATAGATATTTGCAATTTGGCTTTCTCACAAAGTCAGCGACACTTGACCCGTTTAATTAAATGAAAAGTTTGAATGATCTTTGTTATAGCTTATATAGCTTACTCATCATACACATTTTCTAACTTAACGTTGTTTCGCTTATGTTAGAGACTTAGGAGAGAGTATAGAAGTATTTTCCAGTAAACATTATTCATTACTTGAATTTCTTTCAAGCAGACTTTTAGATATACAGTATGTTACTGTCAATCTGCACATTGCTTAGGCAATCTACAAAAGCACCAACCTGCTAGTCAATCTGCAAAATACAATACATTTTAGGTGCTGAATTTTGCAGATTCACTTGTAGGTTGATTGCCTTGGCAATCTGCAGATTGACTGATTCCGCAGATTGACAGTAACATGTACATATACTGTATTTAAAAAAAATGCTTTGAAGAATGTTGAAACTTATCATTAGGGCTCGGATTTTTATGCAATATCAAGCAAATGTTTCTCAGTTTGTGACTCAAGTGCCAATTGTACAGTAATCATTATCGTGAGGTCAACTGCAATTATGTGTTTTGTTTTAATCAAAAAGGCTGGTTTAGAGGGTGGTCAACTAGAGTTCTAAACTCTAACCAGTGTTTTTGATAGAAAAAAAAATTGACCCTTGGGGCCACAGATTGAGAAATATTTGCTTGGTATTGCATAAAAATCCGAGCCCTAGTAATCAGTTTTTATTTCCAAATCTCCTCTTTTTACAGCTCCTCCTTCTTCACAATTTCCTGACGTCATGATGCCTGTACTGTTATTCTTATTAAATAAAGGCACCCAATAACTATTATTCTAACCATACTGTATTAAAGTTCATACAATGTACTACTGAGTGTTGTGGTTTCTTTATTTATCAGATTATATGTCACACTTTTTCTATGAGTGTTTGTGTTTGTGATCAGTGATCACACTTAAGCTTATTTTTTTCTCTTCTAGTCTTGTTAGTTGCCTCATTTCCTGTTTCCTGTCATGAGGGACTTTAGGTCCTTTTCTAAGAACTACGAGCATATAGAATGTGGCCACAAAACCACAAAATACAGAGTGTTTTTCTAAATGTACGTACACTGTATATATGAGGCCCACTCAAAAAGTTCCCTGACTGGCGTTATAAAACGTAACTAGTCTCCTTGTGGAAAGATGCATCAAAGCTAGCACCTTTACGACTTCGAAAACGCTTATGGACGTCTTTTGTTATTCAACACGGTTGAGAATGCGCGTCGTTTTGGCTTTAATTTCAAATGACATCATTAAAGCGACGTCCTTCTTTGATTTTCAACATTGGAAACACAAAAAAAAAATTCAATGGAGTGAGGCCTGTTGATTATGGAGTGTTTAAGACATCAGGATTTTTTGTTTCGTCCCAGAAAATTCCTGATGTCCCCACTTTCCATACTCATGGATTTTTTTCTGCTTCCAATGCAAAAAATCATCAAAGGACGTCATTTTGACGATGCATTTTTCACAGTGTTTTTCCCAATAGGATGTCCAGGAGTATGTTCGAAAAGTCGGAAAGGGTCTTTGTATATCAATTCAGGCCCGGTCCAAGCACATTTTGTATACATGGCCACCCAGCCACTTATGGTATTGTTATGGTATTTAGTATGGTATTTAGTTCCTAAGGATAACAGTTATAATTTGAATATTATTTTTCATTATTTTGGCTTCCTCCTAAGAGGGCTCCATAGAAAAATACTTGCGTAAATGCAAGGTAGATGGCGCCATGCAACAACTCCACTCGTGCCAATTAGTTGAAATCAAATGCAGCCTTTTAGCTCTAAAAGCGTCCAAAACAACCTTAATTATCAGCACGTGACAAACTTAACCGAGAACATATTAAGTGAAGCGAGCACGTGTAGCAATAGAGACCCGCAATTAAACGTTTGCCACGTGAAGAAAAGGAAGGTGAGTCAAGAGTTGAAGAGTGTCAGTACATTTCTATGGGAAGAGGGCTAGTGGCGCCATTTAATGCTACATGGACCAAATAAATGATAAACTTGCGTTTTTAAGTCGGCGCTCCAGGCCATGGCCCGCCTCTTGGGTCGCCCCTGTATCAATCCACACAAGAAGAGACTACTTTGATATAGGGATACCATTGAATAGGGTCATAAATAAGCCAGTTATTATTTTTTTTACAATGCCAGTCCGGGAACTTTTTGATTGTTCCACGTACTATGTAAGAAAGAAATGTTGTTATTTTGGGAAGGAAAAATAATTTTATGGTCTTATGTGAGAGTGTATATAGATTCAAAGAGAAATAAATATAATAGAAGAATTTCCGGTTTCTTTTTGAAATAATAGGGACAAAAGCAAAAAAAAACCCTTTTCTGTTTTGCAATATGTTAATGTTTTTTTTTCTTCTTTTTTGTGTTCGTTTTGTAGCTCTGTATTGTTATTGAAATGTAGTTCACATTCGTTTTTTTTTCTGTGAAATGTAAGAAAATGAGGTTTTTCTCCTATAAATGAAGAGGGTTTCTACTCTTTTTTTTATGTAGTTATTATTATTGCCAGTTACATTAGTCTAAAGTGCGGAAACACAAATATGTTGTTGTTTTGAGCTCATATCATTTTTTTTTGTTGTGTGTTTTCATTTAGAACACAGTTTGTCTTTTCGTTTATTTATATATATTTTTTTTTGTTTCATTGTCTCAGAAAAGAAAAAAAAAACAATGTTGCGAGAGAAAAAAAAAATTCTTACATAATTAAAGAAAAAAGACAATTAAATTAAATGTAATTTTAAGTTGAGATGTTTACAATTACAATCGTGATTTTAATTTTTAGAATGATAATTTTGATATAACTCATTTAATTGAAATTAATTCAGTCAGTGTTTTATTTGAAATTTGTAGTAAAATAACGAGATTTTTAAGAAAACGTATTTAAATATATTTTCAGTTATTATTTTAACTAAATTATTGACTGAGTAGGTATTGATAGGATAGTAGTATTGATAGTGACTTGAAAGCAATAGAGGCATGGTGTTCTAAATGGCAACTTCAACTTAATAAGGGAAAATGTTGTGTTATGAGGGTAGCTAGGGGAAAGAATCCAATAATATTTCCATATAGAATAGGGGCCATTCCACTTAATAACGTAAATTCTTATAAATATTTGGGGGTAACGATTACAGCTAAACTTTCTTGGAAGCTGCATGTCAAACAGATTATTTCCAAGTCTATGCAGATGCTTAGGTTTAGTCAACACGTTCTAAGGTGTCCCAGGGAGGTAAAATGTATAGCATATCAACCATTAGTACGTCCCCATCTAGAATACTGCAGCTCCGTGTGGAATCCCCACACTGAGGACTTAGCTCACTCTATAGAAATGGTACAATGCAGGGCTGCTAGGTTTGTTTGTGGTAAATATGGATATGCCGACAGTGTAACTAAAATGCTCTCAGAGCTTGGTTGGGATAGTTTACTTGCAAGACGTTCAGATTTTAATCTTAATATCTTTAATCGAATGCTAGAAGGCTCTTGCCCTAAACCTACTTCAAGTAAACTTTGCAGGGCATTATATTTGGGTAGGGGTGACCACTCTAACAAAGTTGGAGAGATTTTTGCACGAACAGATTCTTATTACTGGTCATTTGTCCCGAGGGCGATTCGACAATGGAACTCGCTTGCTGGGGATGTTCTGCAGGAAAAACGTATTTTATGGGAGTCATAATTTTGTTTTGTTTTGACAATGCATATATTTGCAGCATTAAAAAATATTGAAATTGTTGTTGGGTTTATATCATTAGGGTTTTATATTTTCTGGTTTTGACAATGCATTTTCTATGCTGCACTTGGACTCTTGTCCCTCTGCCATAGGCCTTTATGGCTGCTTGCAGAGTAATTTTTCAAATTCAAATTCAAATATCAATTTCCATATCTTAAAATAAAATGTCATGTTTTTTCTGTGAATGAAAAATGTTTCATAGATTATCATTTTCTAAAAATTGAAATTGTTTTTATTTTCCAGTAGTCGGAAATTATTCTAGAATGAAATACATATACATCATAAATAATAATTAATAATTTATGTACTTAAATGTATGGCAAATGCATAAGTGAATTATTTTGCAAAATTTAGGCTTTTGTATGTAAACCTAAATATTTTATTTCTTATGTTATTTTAGACTACAAATGTGTTTTTTTAGAAACAGAAAATAATCAATTTTAATTATATATTATTATTTACTTTATTGTTATTAATATTTAATTTGAAAAATTACTCTGCAAGGAGAAAGTAAGGTTTGAGGTAGAAGGGACCAAAGTCCAATTCTAGCATGCAAAATACATTGTCAAAACCCAAAGATATAGAAACCCATAACAAAATTGCAATGTGTTCTAGTGCAACTGAAATAATGCCTTATTATTATTATTATTATTATTATTATTATTATTATTATTATTATTATTATGATTATTATTAATATAAAAAAGTTATTTGATTTAAATAGCTTACAGAAAATATATTTCAAAATGCTTTTTTCTGATTTATATTAAATAAAGTCAGTCATCAGACTGAAATAAAGTTAGTCATCAGACTGATTACTTTTATCAGTTAAAATGGTTATCATCGGTAAGTTTACGAAGTTTGAAATCCATTTTACTTTTTAAGTATTTGATTTAGTGACTTCTGTTATTTATGTATTGTCTTGAGAATATATTGTTCTTCTTTTTCATCATTGCCGCTTCCTTGTTTTTTTTTATCTTCTTCTTACTGTAAATGGTCAAGCTTAATCGATAATGTAGTTTTAAGCTGAAGAAGTGACCTCAAGAGTCACCAGAGAGAGCTCAATTTTCTTTCATATGATGACATGAATTGATATATATATATATATATATATATATATATATATATATATATATATATATATGACAAAGAGAGTAGGACATGATATTGTTGAAAGAGAGAGAGAGAGAGAAATAGTTAGATAAAGAGATGAGAGATGGTTTACAATCAAATTATCCGCTCATTTGATGCGAGCTGATAAGCAATACAGACAATGTTAATGCTACATTACAGTAATGGATTCAGAAGAAGTAAAAAATATACGATGTATATATATATATATATATATATATATATATATATATATATATATATATATATATATATATATATAGTATACACTGGCAATTTGAGACATAGTCATTATACATGTATTCGTAAGCCTCGAGCTTGTCTATCTTTCTAAGGTTTGTAAGATATTACATATTTGTGTATCATCACTTTTATCAAATGAACATAGTTGCTGCAAGAAAAAAAATGCTATAAATGATCAATCATTCTGACTGCAAATAATTTTATTAACAGAGAGAGTTTTAAATCATATAATGATGAAGTATTAAAGTTAGTAAAGGTAGTTTTAAGTTGTAAATTGCCTCTCCAACTATTGATATTTTTGTTTGTCTTTCAGGTGTAAAATGGAAGAGAAACTTGAATGTGTTTTATAAAATTACTAGGATTAGCTAAATCACTCAAGGCTATTTTTCAAAATAAGCTTTTTTTATGTGAATTTGAAAACAACCCAACTTTTAAGCAGATGATATTTTTTTAATTTTTGGCTATAGAAAGTTCATTTTGAAAAAAATGTCTACATTAAAAATACCCCCCCCCCCCTCTTTTAAGGGATGGAGCTACCCTTCTAGTCTATAAAAACACTTTGTAGTTCCTCTTATTTTTGCTTTCGAAAGACACTTTGGGAGTTCGAAAATCACCTGTTCATAAGCAACATTTATTAATTTTAATTTTATTGTATTAGGCCTACAATTAAACGTGACAAAATGCGTTTATTGTGTTTAATATTAAATTAATGTTTTCATTATGTGTGATATAATTACATTTAGTGTCAAATGGTTTCAATTGAATTATCGTGTAAACTGAAGTTAACAGGTTATTTGGTCATTATTAGCCTTGGCTTTTAAGAATCAGCTTTTAAAAGAAAATTCAAAGATTTTATTCTAAAAAAGTAAATGAATGATATATTTGTATTTTTGTAATAGATATTTTTAAAAAAATAAACGTTTTAAATATAAGATTGAAAAATACTAAAATTATAGTTTTTCTTTATTCTTGAACACAAAAGTTAATTTTCAAAGATATCATCATGAAATTACCATTATTGTAGTTGTTTACTCTTCTAGTTTCAAATACATATTTTAGATTTTGTGTAATAAAAAGTTCTTTATTGTATTATATGGATGATATCGAAGTTAAATATGGGGTTTTCTTTTAGTCAAATTGTTAACACCCTGTATTACTGTTAGCAGTGATTGCGTGCGTTCAGGGGCTTTTTTTCCAATTTAGTTTTTTTTGAAGAGTTTTTCTTTTCTATTATTTTTTTACGTACGTTTTTGTTATATATATATATATACATATATATATATATATATATATATATATATATATATATATATTCACATACACAGATAAAAAAATTGAGAGCAATCCACATACACATTGAGAGGAAAATTTCATGCTGTTAAAGTCTGAAGAAAATAAAAACCCCTCCAAAAAAATGAGGTCTTTTTTTTCTGTCTCTCTTAAGCTTAACTTGAGTTCTAGACAATTTTGTTTTTCACAAAATTATTTTTATAGCCATTTTCTAGACTTTTTAAGTCTTCTTTTTGAATTATGACTGAAAATAATCTCGATATGCTTCAATATTAACAGTCGACCAGTTAAGTGAAATAAAAATCTTACTTGTTGTTGACAAGGGTGAATGTCGCATCAAATTTGGTGTAATTGTCCATTACCCGAAATATAGGTTCATTTCGCGTTTTGCATCAGACGAATTTATGTTCATTTCGCGAAACGAACATTCATTTCATGTAATGGACAATTACACCAAATGGATGCGACATATATACATAAAAGTCTATGTGAGTGGGTTGGGTTTTTTTTTTCCCATTTTTTTTTGTAGAAGCTTAGATTTTTTCTTCTTCTTAGAATTACAACGATGGAAAATTTAATAGAAATCGCGTTACAGCTAAATTTCATCAATTTCTTTCAATATTTAATCGAAATCTTTATTGGAATAAAAAAGTACATTTATTTTTAGAACATTTTTAGGCAAAACAAAATTGTTAATTTTATCTCAACAAAGTTTATTTTAATTATTAACAATTGGCACTTGGGCCACCAATTGAGAAACATTTGCTTGACTATTGCATAAAAATCCGAGCTCTAATAATTCTATGCCTTGGAACAAAAAGGGACAATCCAATGTCCATCGATAATTACTTAATTATTTTAAAAGTGCCAAAGTAATTTCAGCAGGAAAACAATGTTATGTAAACCATTTCCAGAATCTAAAAAAAAATCTAAACATTATTTTTAGCATTTTCCAAAGCTTAATAAATCGGACATTAGCCCTTTTTCTTCCAAGATACATAATTATTGGATGAAGTGATTTTGGAATTTGAACCCTTGGCATTAATGAGTTCAGACTATTTTAATTGTAATAATTTTTTTTATTTATGGAAATTAATTTGAAAGAAGAACGGTCGCGTTTTTGTTATTTGAATAAAAAAAACTGAAAATTATTTAAAATAATGATGAAAAATGTCCTTGCACTTCTGTTTATCTTCTCTAATGAGAATGAAGTTTGTTTGGTGAAAAAAAAAAGACGAAACACAAGTCGAGTTGTAGCCTAATTTAATTAGCTAGAAGTTTTTTTTTTGATTAGTTTTAATTGGGTTAGAATGCCATCTAGCAGAAACTTTTTAACTAGCTTTCCACCTTAATTATGAATAGGTTTTCCAGTATTTTTTTTTTCTCTACTAAAATATTCAAATATTGTCATACAGTGACATTACATTCTGACTTTTTGAGTAAAAATATGCACGGACCCATGTTACGATTCGAAATGTAAGATAAACAAGGTTAGTCATGTTTATCTAACCCTTTATTAGGTGACACTTTTATTATAGTTGTCTATATAATAAATGAAAAATAAACAATCATGATAATGATCTATGAAAACATTTGTTTAGTTGTGTGTCTTGTGTTTTCATAAGGTATGTTTCTACTTAAGTCTCATGAGGGTTCAAGTTGAAGTTCAAGTGCTCTCTAATCAGCTAAGTTTCATTCTTGAATTTGCGCCCATGTTTCGAGACACTTTTATTACAGAGTGGTTCAAAAGAGATGACTCAAAATTACTGTAAAGACATAAAAGTCAATTTGATAATGGGCTTTGTTATCAACATATCCGACACAATTTGTTTAGAAATTACATTGTTTGACAAAGAAAATAGAGACGAGTTAAGGGTTGGTTTATACTCCCTTGCTAAGCGGCAAAGCAGCCTGCGAAGCTTCAAAAATGACGTCAGAGCTTCAGGTTTTTGTCTTCACCAGAGCATGAAGCTAGCTTTGAAATTGTTCAACTTTTTAAAGCTTAGCAATTCAAAGTACCAATCAGAAAATGGATACACAAATGGGATGAACAAGTCACACCTTTTTTCTTCCAGAAGGGGAAGGGTTTTATTGTTTTATGTATGTGTCTTATAGGGTATAAACATTAGAAAATATCGTAAACCTTGCAAGACCACATGTTTCTATGAACAAGCTAAGCTTTGGGGAGCTAATTTTTAGGAGCTTCAAAACTTGCATATCTTAGCAAAGTTTGGAGTATAAACCTACCCCTAAGAGAAGGATTAACTGTAAATCCTTCTCGAACTCAGGGGCATTTTATTTTAGAAGAAGAAAAAAAAAGCATAAAATTGTGACAGTCATATTATATGATTGTCACTGCTTGTGTGCTATTATTTTATGATTAACATATATATTACTAGTGGGGTAACCCGTCCTAAATGACGGGAGCAAAATTCACAGGCAATTGTGCCCAGCATTAGAATTTCTTTTCCTCCGCCCTTTTATGACGTCAGACCAAGTAACAAACCAATTAGAAATTGATGACGTTCATAAAAGGGCGGAGCAAAAGAAATTCTAATGCTGGGCACAATTGCCTGTGATAAACTGTAGTTTAATTTTGCTACTATTATCCCCTCCCCTTTTTATATTTGAAATAGAAAAAGAGCGTTTCATTTTTTTTTGGTGTGCGAATGCGCGTCGTTTTTTACTCTTTTCATTTCAGTTTCACCCCCTTTTCCCCCTTCCACGTTTCTCTCTCTCTTCCCCCCCCCCCCCGTTCTACACTTTCCAACCTTTTCCCCCTCTCCAGTTTAATATCATGGGGTTCTTGGATGGGGAGTGTGCAACATATAGTTGACCTTGAGAAAAAAAAAGCGGTTCATTTATTCATTTAAATTTATATAAATTCCGACGTGCTTCAAGGTTTGTACAGCGTTAAACACACACACATACACAGACCTGGCTCAATATATATATTATTCTTTCTGTATACCAGTCAATGGCAGTCATCCATGGGAGAAAGTTTGAGGAAATTAGAAGTCAATGAGGGGATAAGTGACATTTTTATATATAAAAAAATGGCGATCAAATACCACATATTGTCAACGAAATGATAAAGAATTTGGTTGGACAAGAAGAGAAATAAATGAAAAAGCTGCTTACTCATTTGCTGATTTATAGTGTCGAAACGTAGAACTGTAATATCGTTATCTATGGCCAGGTCTCTTACTTTGAACTCAATTTACTCAGAGCATTACTTTAGTCACTTATTTTCTTTGGCTTCTAAGAAGCTCTCTCATTTGTCATAATAATATTTTGTAATTTGTTTTTGTGACTGTTGCAAAGTTATGAGCTAGATATAACAATTTATTGTCACGCGAGAGTCTTTATTATCTTTCTATTATGATGACACACGTTGGCATGGTTATTTCTGGTCTTCAAAGAGAAAAAGTGAGAAAAACTTGAAAGTGTCTTAGAAACTAGAAGGGTAGCTGCTCAATTATTTAATGGTAATGGTAATTTAAAGTAAGTTTTCATGTCAGTTTAAAAGGAATCAACTTTAAGCTCATTATGAAAGATAACAATATGAAACTACTATTACGGGATTCAGCAACCGTTCTAGTTTCTAAGACACTTTAAATTTCTCTCTTGTTGTTGTTTTTAAAAGGTAGATTAGGTAAGAGTTTTCAAAATCAGCTGTTGATAAAACTATCTTTAAGAAATGGATTTATTTTCTAATGTTATTTTTTGATTCTATTTAAGGCTTTGTTACAAGCTCACGATGTGGTTGCACATGAGGTTTATGGCGAAGATGCTATTCGTATTACTCCTCCTCCAGTCTCCACTTTTCTTAATGGAGGCGAGGAATATGATGGTCCCAATGGAGAGACAGACATTGAAACGGTGACCAGAGTCCGGCTCGTCCAGTTTCAGAAGAATACTGACGAACCTATGGTAAGTTTTCATTTTTTTTTTTTTCAAATTGTTAAAATCTACTTGTATAATTTACTATATTAAAAGGCGCCAATTGCGCCAGTGAAAAAAAAAAACTTTGACACAACATAAATACAAAACTAAAGGGGTTTCATTTGATCTTCATGAAAACACTAGGGAAAAAAGTCCTCGAAAAATTGCAAAAGTCATAAAAGACGGTGAAAAATCTCTGTCGCTATATATATTTTCATTTAAAAATGAACCTAATTAAAGAAAAATAAAGAAGCACAGGCTGGTGTCTTCATTTCATTATATAGGTGAACAAATATGGCGCCTAAACACTTTGTTCATATAATAGGTTTTGATGACGCGATGTACAGTACATACCCTTAATCCTCGTATGTAGCCCAGTATACAACTGTTTGCTTCAGTTATTATTTTCCTTTCGTGCAAGTTGCACGACGGATTTACTAGTGTTATTTAATTAAGAGATCACAAGTGCGGATCCAAGCAGATTTCAAGATTTCTTTGAAACTAGAAGAGTAAACACAGATGAAAAGACAAATTCAACATTGATATATTTTAAAATAAACTATTTATGACAGCTTGAAAATGATCAACCAACTATAATTTTTTTTTTGTTAAAATAAAACTAGAAAAAAATTTGACTTCCTTTAAAAAATTATGTAATCTTCATAGTTGGCAATTGTGCCATAAATTGAGTAACATTTGATTGACATTTCATAAAAGTCATAAATGATGAAAATACATTTATTTAAATTATTTACTATTTTCATTTCAAATCACCTACTTTGAATTTTGTCTACAAGTTATTTCTTTTTTTTTTTTTAAAACCCTCGTTGTTTACTTTTATTTCTCGCATGTCAAAAACGTAAATTTACTCGTGTTGCATCTTAATATAAGAAGAAAAAAAAATCGATAGTTGAAGCTTGAAATGTAACTACTACAGTAGTATAAAGAACACAAACACCTTACTTCAACAGGTATTTTGGAAAGAAAAGTTCTTACTCTTAACATATTTTATTGTTATGCCCTGTGTATTGTGGTATAACCATAAAAATGGGTATAAAAAAAAGAGATAAAGGGGTGAAAGAGATGTACTGAAATCGAACATTGTTGAGGAAAAAGGGGGGATCATTGGATTGAATGAATGTGTTTTTGAGCTGGATTTCAGGTAAAATTGTAATGTACTACTTGAGGTCGCTCACGTCAACCGATTTGATCCTTTTTACGGATCGATCTGAAAGCGAATGAGAGAAAAATCCTGCATGAACCCTTTTTTTTTACATTTGATTTGAATCCCATACAAAAGAGAGAGTGAGAGTGACATTGGGTAGAAGAAAACGTGTCATATCATTTTCCAAAGGGGTTTTCTTTTGTTTGAGCTATTTAACAATCATATATATATATATATATATATATATATATATATATATATATATATATATATATATATAATATATATATAATATATATATATATATATATATATAATATATATATATAATATATATATATATATATATATATATATATATATATATATATATATATATATAAAAGAAAATGTCATAAACAAAGTATTTTACTAGTGTATAATAAGGTACATTTACTTTATTTATGACATTTTCTTTTGGTAAATGTGTGTATTTGGCTTAAAGCAAGGGTTTTTTAATCAGTGAGGTAAAAACCACCTCAGAGAAGAAAGTACAGAGAACATCCCAGGAAGATATGATGAAGATAATGCCTTCTAAAAAATTGATGAACACTTTTCGTGTAAAAGGAAATTTCATTAATATTTAAAATTGAAATGTATCCTAAAGCCCTGTTATCCACCATCAATTATTTCTTAAATTAATTTATAAATGTGACATTGCATGTGTATAATGACGTGAATGTTAAATTATTTGTTCAAAGTTCCATAAAATTAGAACATGTTCTATTTTTCTTAAATAATTTGATACATTTTTTTGAATTTGCATATACACATATTTTTTGTTACAATTTATATTAAAAGTTAAAAATATTTTACAAACTTTAAAAAATTGTCCCTTCTTCACCTGTAAAATGTCATCTATGGTTTTTACATCCCTGGGAAGGAAATGGAAAAAAAGAACTTTCATATAGCATAATTAGTTTTTTTGTATGTGGACCCCCACAGGGCGAAAATCGGTGTCAAAGGTCACCCAAATTGGATTTTTTTCGAAGTTTTGGCTAATTTTTATTATGTTGCAGTCATAGTTCAAAGTGATAGTGGAACATACTAGAGTAGACCCAAGTGCATAACTGCAAAAAATATGAACCCTAACCTTTGACCCCAACACGGCCTAAAATGGGTTCAAATTTGACCAAAATGCTAAAAATTGAACATGTAATTTGACACCCTAAATTTTAAAATAATGAAAAGATGATTAAGTACTCTTTTCTTTCTACTGTTAAGACGTTTGTTTTGAGCTATCAACCATTGTTCTATCTTTAGTAGTTTCAGTGTTAGCATTTTTTACACTTGCATCATTTTCAGCAAAACAGTGAAACTTCAAAGGGCCAATTCTCCAAAAATTATGGCCTGATTTAAAAACAAAAAAAGTTAGAGTATTTTTTATGTTCTAGTTGTGTTGTGATTTTTTAAATTAATATCTGAGATGACTGAGCAACACCTTTGGGCGAATTAGTGTGGAATAGCTTATATATACAGTATATATGAGCTATTCCACACTAATTTGCCCAAATTATATATATGTATATAATTATTAACTCAATATTTTCAGATTAATTAACTGAATAAATTGAATTTGATATATTGTTTGTTTGTCCTTCACGGGGCTCTGTAGAACACGTTTATTATTTAAATGCATTTAAAGCATCAGGTGTTGCTCTTCTGAAATGCAGATTAACAAAAGCGTTCGAAAATCACCTGTTTTTAATTAGAAATTTCAACTATTATTGCAATTCCGAATCAAAAATGAAAAAGATAGGACTAATAAATTACTCCATTGCTTTTTTTTTCTTCTTCTTATTTCTTTTGAGGTTTGATTTATTTTATCTTATTAATAATTCAAAAAAAAATAATATCATAATGCATTAAATGTCTGCAAGGGAAAAATTCTTTGTTCTTTTTTCTTCTTCTTCTTCTTTAAAACTAACAGTGTTTTTTTTTCTACCTTCAGAAAAATGGAAACATTTCCATTATGTTTGTTAATAGTGTTATATATGGCTGTATATTTACATTTGAATTTTTTTCCCCCTTCTATATAAGCCCCTATATATAATACATTATATTAAAAAAAATACAAAAGACATACTGTATTTTGTCAGTGAAATGAAAGTTTACAAAAAAAAAATATATAGTAATATTTCAGAATGGTAAATAAACATACTCACATTTCAATTTTTTTTTTCTCCTTAGAATTTACAGTTTCTGTTTTTCATTTTATTTATTTTTTTTTTGCCTTTACAAATTTTTTTTTCTTTTTTTAAAAATATCAAATTATTTGTTTATGTCTATGATTTACCAAGTCTTATTTAGAAAATAAGAAATGGCAGCGCATAGATATTATTTTTTTATTATACTACTACATTGTCAGTTAGAGAGGGTCTGCCCAAAATATATTGTAACTCTTGACATCTCTCAACATCTTTCGATGAAAAGATGAAAATTATGATATTTTTCTCTTCTTTTACTAGCATTGTTTTTCTCTCTCTCTCTCTCTCTCTCTCTCTCTCTCTCTCTCTCTCTCTCTCTCGCAAATTTGGTTTATCTTTAGCTTTTTTTATTACAAGCTTTTAACTTGACATGATGACCGTTATCCGATTGAGTGGACTTCTATATTTCTCCTATTTTAACCAACTTCACCATAACCTAAAGATAGCTGAACATTTTGCAAATTTGTACACTGCAGCCTCTAACGCTAGTGCGACCTGTTAATTTATCAAATTTTGATGGATCCTCGAATGATCTGTCTAGGATCCGCCGTTATAGTAGCAGGGTAGCTTAAATAATTTACTTGTTTTGTTGGCTTTTTTTGTGCAAGTTTTCGTTGCACTTTCTTTAAGATTTGCAGATTGTGAGGCTAAAATGATATGGAACTCTCTTATTCCAAAGGTACGTTTTCACTTAGTGTCACTTCACACGGTACACCACTCAGTTGTAGACGCGTTGTATGTTTCACATGGACCACCGTTGAAAACAATGGAATGCATTCCACTGTTTTCACCACTGATCACTAGGGCTCGGATTTTGATGCAATATCAACCGGAATGTTTCTAAATATATGGCCCAAGTGCCAATTGTAAAGTGACAATTCCGTTTAGATAATAACAAAACAATTGTTATTTCTAATTAAAAACAATGGTTAGAAGCTAGAACTCTAGTTGACAACTGACAGTAACCAGACATCTAGCCTCTCTACCCAACTTTTTTGATTAGAAATAACATGATTGCAGTTGCTATAATGATGATTACTTCACAATTGGCTCTTGGGCCACAAATTGAGAAACATTCCGGTTGATATTGCGTCAAAATCCGAGCCCTACTGATCACCATTGCCTAACATGTGGTGTTCGCCAATAGTGGCTGAACACGAACACTCATTATATGCCAATCTGCTGCAAAACGAAATGGGTGGCAGTGTCTCATGGTCACTTTTTGTGGCGAAACAGTGAGTGTTTCGTGTGAAGTGTGGCCCGTTAGACTGATGAGTCTAAAGGCAACCATCACCCAGACTAAAAAATGTTACAAAAACAATCAAAATGTTTCTAGTCTTATGTTGCAAGGGCATGTTTATTCATCAAACAAATTATCTTCTCCTTGAATACACCTACCTCCTCACTAAAATGTTAATTTGTTTATGGTTGCAACATGTTGCAATGGATGTAATCTGATGAGTACAGGCAATTAGAAAACGGGATAAACAGAAGTTGTCTCCGCCCTTTTTTTATGACGAACGCAACTTCTAATTGGTTGGTTATGTAGTCTGACGTCACATGCTCCGCTCTTTTGCAACGTCGAACTACACCAACAAACCAATTAGAAGTTGTCGTTCGTCATAAAAAGGGCGGAGCCAACTTCTGTTCATCCCGTTTTTTTTTAATTGCCTATCTGATTGAGCTCATATTTATTTTCATGAAAAATGTTTACATACTCACAACTACAGGTCAGCTGTATCTTAATTCTGGGAGAACTATCTAGCCTCTAACCGTTTGCTTTCATTATAAAAAAAAAGCATAATTTGTTTGCCTTTTATAAATAATTCTATTACATAAATTTATCTCAGTTTTGTTCTATGTGTTGGTTACATAAAAATGACAAGGGGTTTTTTTTTCTTCTATTCATTCTTGGCTACTTGAATTGAATGCACTCAAAAATGTCTGGTTTTTGGGGGTGGAGAGAGAGAGAAAGAGAGTGGGCTTTTCAGAAATGTATGTCATGGAATAACAAATGAAAAAAAATGAAATAATAAAAGATATTGCTATGAGTCTGTAAATATATAAATTAAAATGCATTTGATATTTATCTTTCTCTTCTAAAAGTCAAACTTATATCCCTTTTCATCTGGTATGTTGTTATCTCATGATGAAATGAAAATGATTTTCTCTTTAATATTTATTATACGTGTATTGCTTTCAAGATTTTTAATAAGAACATTTGGAATTCTATTGGAAACCGAAGGTAAAGAGTGGTTCATTAGTTTCTACTCTCAAAGAAAAGGACATTTTTTTCTTCTTCTTGTTAAATAAAAAGGGAGTTCAAGTTGAGTTTTTGGCATAAACAAGAAAAAGAAGAAGAAGAAGAAAAAAAGATGATTCTCAGTTTTGTAAAGATGACTTTTTTGTTTGATTTCGTGACTTGAGAAACAAGAAGTCCACCTTTTTTTTTCAATTTCATTTTCTTATGGTATCTTTTTTTATTTCTATTAACACTTTCTCTCCACTCATCATTCTTAATTGGCACTGAGTGATTTTAGTGGTTTTTCAGATGCGCTGAGCGCCGGTATGTGTGTTGCTCCCTTGTTAAAAGTTCTTTTTTCTAGTGTTGATGGCACTTTGGGGCAATCGAGATAAAAATGAGAACTGAGGCAATGATTGTGATCGCGCTCGCCGGCCGCTCTTTATCATTATACAGAGTGGTCGTGTTTCAACTGTGTTATAATACCTTATACATACACATGAGTTAAATGAATTCAAATTAAATGTGTTTAGGGTGAATTATACGGAATCCAGTTAAGGACATATGAACCAAGTAAACATTGACTTTATTATTAATATTTTAAATTGAAATACTAAATCAATATTTTGTCTATTTAGTTTATATATTATATTTAAGTTTTAACTCAATATTATCAGATTATTAACTGAATAAATTGAATTCGACGACATATTGTTTGTTTGCCCTTCACAGGGCTCTGTAGAACACGTTTATTATTTAAATGCATTTAAATTATCAGGTACGTGCTGAGTATAAGCCTTTCATTTCTAAAGTTAATGACTTAAAAAAAACATGCCTAAATTATTAATTCAAAGATAATTATACTTTTTTTGCATCCGGTTAGAGGCTAGATTTCTTCTAGAATTTTAAAGTAGTAAGTACTAAAGTAGTAGGTTAAAGCCAGGGTTGGAAAAAAATCATGATTTTTTTTTTAAAATATCAAAATATCATGATATTTACAATTACAAAAAAATACTCTGGTTGGCCTATGGCAGAGAGACCTTAAGATCCAAGTTTTGCAAGATGCATTGTCAATATATAATAACTACTAAAAAAATAACCTACATTGCAAATCTAAAAAAATATATATATAAATGCAGTCATGAAAATCTAAACCCACATTTTATTAACGACATCATCAATAGCCTGTTTAGGAAGAGAAGAGCATTCATTGTCGTCTAACCCTCGGTTTGTGGGGGGGGGGGGGGGAAGACACCACCGATTTAATTTTTTCTTGTTGGCTCCCACTTCTAGTTTGAATTAAAAAAATCCTTCAATTTTATCCAAAT
The DNA here is from genome assembly GCA_036925085.1 of Brachycybe producta. Lineage (NCBI taxonomy): Eukaryota > Metazoa > Arthropoda > Diplopoda > Playtdesmida > Andrognathidae > Brachycybe > Brachycybe producta. Next base: position 315,333 of record JAUPFP010000023.1, read on the forward strand.
ACTTTGAAATCATACTGTAATAACTTTTAAGCCTACTCTTGTGAGTTTGTGTGAGGTGGGTGGATGAATAGAATAGTTGGGGAAAACCACTCATGAATGAGTATCAAAGTGGAATAGGAAATTGGAACACACGAGAAAAAAGAATATAATAAGAAATGGTGGAGTATTTTGCTTTATTATGGGAAGGAGAGAGGATGAGGATGATGATGGTGATGGTGATCCTCATCATCGTCATCATTGGGGGGGAGGGGTTCTCTCAGCTTTTTCATCTTAGCTATTCGGCGATAACATTCTATTTCCAATCATCAAACCACAATTTCTGTGTTTTTTTTTTCTTCTTCTTCTTCTTCTTCTTCAATGTTCTGTCGTTAGCAACACCAAAGAAAGAGCGAAAGAAAATGTTCATCTAATCACAACTTCCAAAAAGTCTTTTTTGCTTTTTGGTGTTGCGTTTTCTATTATGAAAGTATTTCATATATACTGTGTGATATTATATGAAGATACCCTTTAGAAGAGAGAAAACATAAGGACTAAAAAGTTTGACAGCTAGGCAATATTGCTTAAGGATTTTTTTTTGTGTGTGTGTGTTGTGGGGGTACTTCATTGTTCTTATTGTACTTTAGCGTTAATCCAATGACAAAATTTCATAAAAGAAAAGCAACAAGCCAATTGCTTTAGATTGCAATCGATCGCATTTTGGCTGCTGCTGCTTTTGGTGGTTTGTTCCTCTTTCTTTCCTTCAGTTATTAAAAAATACTTAACCATCAGCAGTTTATATCTCTATATGTTACTGACAAAGTGACTGGACTTATTTATTATTCTGCAGAATTACTAGACAGTGTGCTGCTGCTCATCCACCAGTAATTCAGTATTTTAAATTTGGTCACTTACTAGTGTTTTAGACAATGTGTTGAATCGCATCAGCTCAGATTCATGTTTCTTGACTCACATCAAAATGGGAAACATTTAAACACTAGTGGGGTAACCTGTCATAAATGACGGGAGCAAAATTCACAGGCAATTGTGCCCTGCGTTAGAATTTCTTTTCCTCCGCCCTTTTATGACGTCAGACCAACTAACCAATTAGGAATTGATGACGTTCATAAAAGGGCAGAGCAAAATAAATTCTATCCCCTCCCCTTTTTATATTTGAAAGAGAAAATGATTTTCATTTTCTCTGGCGTGCACATGTGCGTCGGTTTTTCCTTTTTTTACTCCTTTCATTTCAATTTCAGTCACCCCCTCCCACTTTTTCCCCCCTTCCACGTTTCCCTCTCCCCCCTCTTCTACACTTTCCAACCTTTTCCCCTCTCCAATTTAATATCATGGGGTTCTTGGATGGGAAGAGTGCAACATATAGTTGACCTTGAGAAAAACAAGCGGTTCATCACATTATTCATTTAAATTTATATAAATTCCGACGTGCTTCAAGTTTTTTGTCCTTGTTTGTACAGCGTTAGATCACACACACACAGATGGGGCTTAATATATTTTTGCGAAACATTTCATAGTGTGGACACTTTTTGAAACATGAGCAAAGACTCAAAAGAACTCAATTTGCTATTAATTATTAAAGACTAGGCTTATAAAATGATGTTAAACTATTAGAAGGACCTTTTGTGTAAATTCACTACTAAATTGTGTTTTGAAGATTTCGAACTCCTGCCCCCCATCCCCTAATTTCAGGGTGAACTGAATGTGTTCTTGGCTGAGAAAAGCTTATATGCTCAGTGTCACACCACCGTTTCTGTTTTATTCGCCCAACTTGACGAATCACTGCGTAGGCAACATACTGCGAGGACCACTTCTAAAGGTGATAATGTCATGGTTGAAAGCCAGAAGGATGGAGAGAAACTTGAGTATATTAGGTGTGGACACGGAACAATGTTGCAGGTCTGAATCGCGTCAGTTGCGATTCTGCACCGCAACAATGTATCTCGCAACAAAGAATTGCCATTGCCAATTTGATAAATACTCTTTTCAAGACTTGGAAGTTGTTTATTGCGGAATACCTATGAAAAAAAAAATGGGTGATCTTCGTTTATTTGCAATGAACTGTGCAAGATTCAGAAGCAATATTTGACTTATTTCTTGCACCGGTATTCTTGCCGAAAAAAAATAGCCAATGTGTGATTGCTGCTTTAAACAATAAGCCAATCTTAGATATAATTTATATTATGACTTTATCTAGATTAAAGGCAGGTTTACATTAGACAACAATGTGTTGTCAAATGTGGTACACCACAATACACACTACACTACTACCACATTTTACGGCAACTGTGTACACCTGAAATCACCTTAAAGAGCCATTAGGTAAGAGGATTACTTCAAATCATTAAAAGGGTACTAAATTTAGACATCATCGTCAAAATGATAATTGTCATGTAACGAATTCATCGTCAGAATTCGTTGTTGTATTGAAACACCCTGTAGTTTTAAGTATTTTGATCGATGGGTTTCACCTCATGCTTGGGGGTGGGCGGGAGGTTATCCAGACGATACCTCCCTACCCTACAGGATGAGGAAAAGACGGCAAATGAATTGTATCGTCAATTCTTATAGGATAATTCCTAGAAGAATTGACGATATAGAACTTTTGGCCAGTGAAACACCGGTCAAGTGTGACGAAAAGGATACAGAAGTCCTTTTCGTAATTAAATTGTATTGTTATCGTTTGAAGAAGGATCAACGAAGATCCTTCTGTATTGTTATGATTTATACATCTTATAGATGTTTTCGTTTTAGTGAAGTGATAGCTCACTTCCAGGTCCGAGTGTGTCCAAGAGACTTGGACACACCTGGAGCCTTTGTTATCATAATCAGATGTTTGTATTGTATTTTGAGTATAAATACAAGAGGTTGTAGATTGAGAGGACAGACCAGACCGTCTTTATGCTTCAGACCTAGCAAGACCGATGCGATATCTCTCAATCTACAGGACTCTCTGTTTATTGAATAAAAGAGCATTTTCAACATACGAATTCAATGTGTGGACTCAGTCATTTTATGGGAGTGGGACTTAGAATTATAGCCGCCACGTAGCCGATGTTTCCACCGGACAACGAAGTCTCCAGCAGCCGAGTGTAAGACGACATCTCTACAATATTCTCTACCACAGGTCTCCTGAGGTACCGACCCTTGTGTCCCTGGTGGTTAAGTAGCAACACAGGAGCCAATAGACCGAAAGACTTAATCATCAACATCCATTCGACACTTCTAGATGGCTAGTAGAGATCTCTCTACTAACCCTACGGAAACGGGGATGTTACAGTCATAACAAATAATTATCTATAGTTTGAATTCATTTGGGAAGAAAAAAGACCAACAACAACAAACAAAAAAATGTGCATCAGTTTTAGCCTTTCATTCGTTAATATATTCAAAATTAAGGCTCTTAGTAGATTAAATTATTGCTGTATTTTGTACATTAGCCAAAAATGCCTAAAACAACAAGCCAACGGGGATTGGATCACAGATTGAGAAACATTTTGCTTTGATATTGCATAAAAATCCGATCCATACTCATTAGTAGGGCTCGGATTTTGATGCAATATCAACCGGAATGTTTCTTAATTTGTGGCCCAAGTGCCAATTGTGAAGTAATCATCATCATCATCAACAACAACATCATTAGAGCAACTGCAATTATGCTTTTTCTAATCAGAAAAGGCTGGTTAGAGAGGCTAGATGTCTGGTTACTATCAGTTGTCAACTAGAGTTCTAGCCTCTAACTTTTTTTTTAATTAGAAAGAACAATTATTTATTATCTAAACGAGATTGTTACTTCACAATTAGGCACTTGGGCCACATATTGAGAAACATTTCGGTTGATATTGCATAAAAATCCGAGCCATACTCATTAGACTAGTGATGACTAGTGAATGTTTAAAATGACTTATGTTTTAACTTTGACGGAAACGTTTATAAGAAGAAATCTGAAAGAAAGAAAAAAAGAAACTAATTAAATTCTGATGTTCGACTTGTTCGTGTTTTAAGTGTTTTTTATTACAAAAGAGCAATCAACAATTAAATGTTACCTTTCTTTTTTCGACACAAGCTGCTGCTACTCACTACAAAACGAGGCGGGAGAGTAAGTAGAGAAGGCACTTGAAATTGAGACGAACAACAAGCAAAAAAGTTCCACTTTTTTCTTCTTCTTGTTCTTTCTTTTCTTAATTAAGAAACTATGGAACTAACAAGTAGTAAATTTAATCTTTACTCTTATAAAGATATCCCGCCCTCCCCCCCCCCCCCCCCCCCCTGCTGTTTATCAATACTTAGTGAATTTCAGAAGCAAAATTTTTAGAAGCAGTTTCAAAGTTTATCAGAAACTTGAAGACTAGAGAAATCATATGAAATAATTGCTTGTGTCCGGAAATTAAAACCTATTTTTATATAGTAAGAAAAATCTAGAAGGGTGTGTTTGCTCCGCCTCCCTCCAAGATATTTTTTTTTAAAGAAAAGAATTTCCAGACGTGCCGATGCCCCTCCCCCCTCGTTGGCTTGAATTGGAGATAGCCTCTGCTTGTTGTGGTGCTAGAGGACAGACAATTAGAAATCGGGACAAACAGAAGTTGACTCTGGACTTTTTATGACGACCGGCAACTTCTAATTGGTTGGTTATGTAGTCTGACGTCACATGCTCCGCCCTTTTCAACGTCGAACCACACAACAAACCAATTAGACGCCGTTCGTCATAAAAAGGGCGGAGCCAACTTCTGTTTGTCCCGATTTCTAATTGTTGCTGGGGGTCCCAGGGTTCGAATCTCGGTCGAGGCATGCCAGGCAGGGCAGCTGGTCGTAAAACACATTTCGCCAAATCCGACTTGTATGTCGTATCTTTCATCATTCGTCATCATCATTTGGCCGACCCCGCGCGGTGTGGGACGTGGTACAAAAGAGGGCGGGGGAAGAAGAAAAAGAAGAAAGGAATCTCCGGACGTGCTTGATTTTACCATTTTATTCTCAAATATGAGGCTATAGAAAACCGCATAGGAGGAGGCCATTGCTCGAAAAAGCAAGTATGGCGGATTATATGCTCGCTTTCGTGAGAAGATTAGAGGGAGCTAGCATGATTTCCGGACACATTTTCTGGAAACATGTGCAAATGTTGTTTCCAAACGCTACCTTATTTTGTTTTTCTTTGCAAATAATAGCTTTTTCTTTATTTTTCTGGAGACAGCCAGTTTTTATGATCATGTTTTTCAAAATATGTTTTCTAGCAAATATTTGACATTTTTTGTACCAACTTTGAATATTTAAAAGTAGTTTTTAATGCAATTTATTGCATTTTTAAACTATCATTAAACTTATTTTGAAAAAAATATATATATGAGAGAGGTATTTTTAAAATACTTCCTTTATTCTTTTCTTGAAGTTTCAAACAAACGTTGAAATTATTACAGAAGTATAACGTACTAGTTCTAAATTTTAAAAGCTTATTAAGTTTGACTGACATTCGTTGAAATACTTTTTTTTTAGAAACAACTAAACGAAAAACAATAAAAGTCTGTCAGAAATTAGAATAGGAGATGAAGATGCTGAAAATTATTTTCAAGATATAATGATATCTTTAATAATAAATCTTTTATTTCAATTTGAAAACTTCGATTTTCATTTTTTTTTTAAAAAAGTGTACAAATACGTTCTGTTCTTCTCATTGACTCTTTCTAGTTTCTAAGGCTGAATTCAAGAAGCAAACTTGAACACTTAAATTTCAACTCTTTTAACACTCTAAGCAAGGGTTTTCGACTTAAAACAACAATGTTTGGAACCCTCCCTTTTCAAGACTTTAAAACCATCTTAATCCTATAAATATGACATATAAAAGATATTTTCAAAATGAATTTCTTTTAAAAAGTACGATTATATAGGCAGATGGATTTCTTTTTTTTTTTAAAGTTATTTGATCTCTTAGTTTTCTTATCAAAAAAAAATCTACCTAAGGGTTTCATAAATTAAGCTCGTGAATGTCTTAAATGAATTTGACTTTTATTAAATGTGAATCGTATCATGTTTTATACGATTATCTTTCAGATCATTTTCATCCTTGTTGTATTATAAGGATTAAATTCTCAAAGGGTCCTTGTCTCAAGTTTTTTGTTTTTTTCTTCTTATTCTCTGCCAATCTTTATTTTCCCCTTCTGTTTCTAAGGCCAAGGTCCCACATGCAAAAAAAAAAAAAGCAAACTGAAAATAGAATTTATATTATAATTTATAATATATGTATATATATATTAAGCCCCGTCTATCTGTGTGTCCTGATCTAACACTGTTACCTCGAAGCACGTCGGAATTTATATAAATTTAAATTTAAATGAATAAATGAACCGCTTTTTTTTCTCAAGGTCAACTATATGTTGCACACTCCCCATCCAAGAACCCCATGATATTAAATTGGTGAGGGGGGAAAGGTTGGAAAGTGTAGAGAAGGGGGAGAGAGAAACGTGTAAGGGGGAAAAAGTGGGATGGGGTGACTGAAATTGAAATGAAAGGAGTAAAAAAAGGAACAAACGACGCGCATGCGCACACCAGAGAAAATGAAAAACTCATTTTCTCTTTCAAATATAAAAAGGGGAGGGGATAATGGTAGCAAAATTAATTTACAGTATATCACAGGCAATTGTGCCCAGCATTAGAATTTCTTTTGCTTAGCACGATTTCTAATTGGGTTTGTTACTTGGTCTGACGGCATAAAAGGGCGGAGGAAAAGAAATTCTAATGCTGGGCACAATTGCCTGTGAATTTAGCTCCCGTTATTTATGACGGGTTACCCCACTAGTAGTTTATATAATTTCCATTCCTATTTGGTAGAAAGTAGGCGGAATTGCTGCAGAACAAAAAAAGTTAAAGTTGTTTCAACTTTTTTCCGTTCTACCATGCAGAATTACATTTTATCAACCAATCCAAAGGCGTCAAGTCACACAAAGTGTAATAACAACGTAAAATTTAAAACGTTTTCGTTTCTGTTTTCAGCAATATTTTCAGTTTACGCATGTGAGACCCTAGTTTAAGATAAAGTAAAATGTCACACTACTTAAATAGTTGATGAAGATAATAATAATGATGATGTATGTACTGAAAGAAAAATAAACCACATGTTTATGTGAGCTGAATTTCTTCTCTTTTCATTCTTTCAAGAAGAAAAGTCTTGAGATCAGCATTT